>VZTH01011791.1:0-116626 GCA_013397815.1 Aleadryas rufinucha | reverse complement strand
CCAGTTCGGGACCCCCGCTTCACCGCCCCGCGCCCGCGGGCAGCTCGGCCCGGTCCGGCCCGAGCGCACCTTCTGCCGTCGCCGCCACAGCCTCCCCGGCCCCTGTCCCGATGGCGACCTCCGTGGGGAACGTGGCGGACAGCACAGGTACCGTGCGCTGCGGCGCCCCCGGGGACGGGCTGGCCGGGGACAGCGGNCCGCGGCCATTCGGTACTGCCGCCGCCGCCATTTCGGGAGCGCCGCTTCAGCGCGCCGCGACCGCGGGCAGCGGTGCGCTCCGGTGGGCGCTGCCCGTGGGCAGCCCCCGGGCCGCTGCCGGGGAGGCGCGGGGCGGTGTGAGTGCGGCGGGCTCGCTGCTATATTTATCAGACTATCAGGTGACTGCGTTAGAGGACGAAGTAGGGTAAAAGCCTGACCCAAAACGTGTGTTGGTTTGCCCAGAATCGCTCGCTGCACTTAGGACTTTTTTTTCAGCAGTCTGTTCGAATGGAAGGTGTCCCTTCCCATAGCGGTGGAATTGGAAATGATCTTTAAGGTCCCTTCCAACCCGAACCGTTCTATGATTCTGTGGCATAGCCGAGCACTAAAGCGCTTTTCTGAACAGTAAGATAGCGTGTTGTATCAAGGAAAGATCCTGCCCTAAATTTAGTTTGCAGATCCAGAACTTGAGGAATGAAGGAGAAATCTGACTTTCTGTGTACAGCAAAAAAAGAGAAGTGTTATGCTAACTGAAAGGATGAAAGGACAGCACAGCTTTATCCCCCAGATTTTGTGGATTTCTGTAACCAAAGGGGCAGGAAGAGCCGAAACGATGTGTGGGAAAGGTAGAAGGAAAAAGATGAGTTTTGGAGAAATAGACAGGGTAGCAGTGCAGAGACAGGGATCTAAAGAGAAACTGTAGTGATACAGGAACGTGCTGCAGTACGGTGTTTCGTACCTTCTCAGCTAGAACTGTATGTGGTCAGCGAGGTTGCAGCATCCTCTTGTAGCTTGGATCCCTGGGGGTAAAAAGAGCCACGTGCACGCTGGGAGAGTCCTGTGCTCATCCAGCACCTCCCAGCTGGAGGTAACCACTGCTCCTGTCTGGACCTAGACTGTACCTGAACTCAGGGTTGAGCGTGAGTGTATTGCAAGTGTTTAGGATGGTATTTGTGGGGGGCGAATGCCCTTGGGCACGTTTCTGATGGTTCTGTGCAGCTTTTTGTTTTGCTTGCATTGTCTAGAAGCCTCAGGGAAGGTCATTGTCGCAACACGTACTAGGCTTTTCCAAGGTCATAGTCAAAGCGTGCAGCACAAGTTAGCCTAGGTACAGAAATTCATTTATGCAAGACTTGATACGGGGTTTTCCTGGCTGTGAGTCCTCACTGCAATTATTTTCTTTACAAACTGATTCAGTGAGCATCCATCCACGGGCTGTCTTACGGATATTTTGTGCTGCATAACTTCCAGCCAACTTTGTATTAAAAAGTTTTGCTCATTCTGAACTTCGTGATGTGGCTGTCCACTTCCTGCTTTTCAGTGAACTTCTTCAGAATCGTTTATAAAATAAATGCTTGGAGGTAGATGACTGGCAATTTTACACTGAGTTTGCCTTATCTTTCGGGACAAAGGGTGGGTTGTTTTGTAAAGAGAGACACTTGATAAATGAAAGAAAATGTCAGTGTTTCTTCTTTTGTTGCTTTTGTTAGTAGTTCTCATTCCCAGGTGTGAAATGTGCACCGCCTGCTCTCTTGCCCTGAAAGTTGCAACTTCAGTTTGACTTCTTGCTTTAAGTAGGCAAAATGTAGCATTTAGATCATGATTGCAAGCTTATTTCCTAGCAGTCATAAGCATTGAAGTGGAAACTTTTGGGTTGTTTTGTTTTGGTGGGCTTTTTGGTTTTTTACCTTTGAAATTTACTAAAACAGTTGAAATGTACTTAAAGAGGAAATCCAGTTCATGAGACATGCTCTTCCTCTATCTGGTTTCTCTGTTGTGCCATCAGGGGAACTTAAAAACGCGCTGACTGCCAGAAGGGCAAAACGTGTTAACAGCAGAAGGGCCAAGTGAGACAGGAGCAGTCTGCTGGTGCTCCACTATTACTGTCAGCACCATTCATAAACGGTGTGGTTTTCAGCCACAGTTCAGCATTCTCATGTTGAATAAAGGTTGTACCTTTTTATCTTTGCCGGCAGGTTTAACCAGATCCCAAACTCTACTTTGCCCTTAGTCAGGCTTTGAAAAAGAGGAATCTAATCTGGATGAAGATACTTGGTTACTAATTTGTCAATTATCTGAAAATGAGTGGCTTTGGTAGTTCCAATTTACTGTGAATCAGTTTATAGCACTGACAGAGACAATGTACTATGTAGAAAAACTACTGTACTTATAGAGCACTTGTAGTCTTACATTAAAACCTACTGGTACTAAAAACCCAAATCTGAAAATAATTTAAATAAATTGCATCAATCCTAATTTCATAAAATTAGCACTAGGTAGTAAATCTGTACCTAATATTTTTATGATTTTTTTTTTGCCACCTTTAGAGTTCTCCCAAAAGCATGAGAGCCTCTGGACTTTTGTACTACCTCACTACGAAAATGTAGGCTCAGCTATTGAGGTGCTTTCTTGCATTAGAAAAGTTTTATCTGTTTCATTTAAATTCAGAATTTTAAAACTCCGTAGGATGAGGTGGGAAGTGTTTAATGAATGGAATTTAGGGACTGCAGAGTACAGGAGGAAAAATAAGAGCTACTTAAGGTAATCAAATCTTTTAATAGTAAGAGTCTTTTGTATAAAGGCAGAATTTGAAGGCCAGCACTTCTTTCTAGGAGGAATGGTTGTGGGTTTTTTCCAAGCTGCACTTGTTTATTAGTTTGTAAGAAATTTTACTTACTTTTCTCACTTCCGGTTGTTTTGACTAAAACAGGTGGTGTTTCATTTAAGTATTTTGTTCTCCACAGTTGGGTATTAAATACTAAAACCATTTTGTCACTCCTGTTCCAGCTAAGCCTCTAGGAGCAGTAACTCCTTTCCTGTCCCCTGTCTGTTTAATGGTTCCTCCTGTAGGCCAGTTGCATAATCATTGAAGTGTGTGTTTGTCTCTCATCAGATATTGTTGTTCCAAGACCATTTTTTTTTCTGTGAAGGGATTTTGACTTCTCAGAGAAAATGTAGGAGTATGCAGGATTCAAGGAATGTTACCCATTGTGCTTTTTTTTCCTTTTTTTTTTTTTTTGAGGGCTTTCACTACTTGTACAGCAAAACTTTCTTTTGTTCAAATCCTTTAAAGTCTTTGTCTCCTGTTCTTCATTTCCCTATTAAATTGTTAGAACTTTTTTTTAACATAGCAAAGCATAGGATTTTCAGTTGTGGGGGAGAGTGAGGAGAGTCATTGTTCTGTTAGCAGCACTTCCACTGTTAGGAACCAAAATATCGTATCATGACAGGAGTCTCTTTCAGAATAATGGAAAATGATTGACTTACAAATATTCACAGTCGTTACAGTCTGCATTTTTGCTATTATTAGCTGATGGAGTCAAGGACTGGTACAGATCAGATCTTAGAGTCCTATCACCTGCTGTAGTGTTTCATATCATTTCAAACATTTTCATCCATTAGTTGTGTACATTTGTTTTCATTGTTTTGTTTTGTTTTGGTTTTGTTTTGTTCCCATCATCTAACTTTTTGTTTTCCCCCTTTAAATGTTTTGGTGATTCTCCAGAACCAACGAAACGTATGCTTTCCTTCCAAGGGTTAGCGGAGTTGGCTCATCGTGAGTATCAGGCAGGAGACTTTGAAGCAGCAGAGAGACACTGCATGCAGCTCTGGAGGCAGGAGCCTGATAACACTGGTGTGCTTTTGTTACTGTCGTCCATTCACTTCCAGTGTCGCCGACTGGACAGGTAGGCTTCTTCCCTCTAGAATTTTGCTGGGATAAGAGAAATACAAATTGGACTCATCAGCTTTACAGCAAACAGCAGGCCTTGTCATTATTCTCGTGTTATTTTAATATTGTACGTATTAACATTGGAGCATCAGCCACGTTGGTGTGTACTGGCAGGATTTACATGTGTAATGTTCATTCCACCTACAGTCTAAAGGTTTATGGTTTTGGGTTTTGGTTATTTTTTTTTTAAGTTGAAAGACTGTTTCCTGCACAACAGCATGTTTAGTTAAACAGGTTTTCTGATCTGAAAGTTGTTTCTATCTTCTTTCTGCTTGCCTGTTCCTGATCTTGCTTTCTGTGTCTCTGGTATTTTGAACTTCACTTGTTCTAGCTGTAAATCCATGTTTGCTGGTGAAGGAAGTAAGAACTTTTGACGGAGATTTGTTTTATATAGTCTTCTGATTGAGGTTGGAGTAGTTCAGATATGGGAAAAGAAAATGGGTGAGGATACAACAGAATTTTACATGCTAGCCATGTCCTGCTTCTTGAAAAGAATATCAAGTGGAACATTGATTAAAGCATACAGATGTTGAAAGAGGCTTCACAGGATTCCTGTAGTGTTTTCTCCAAGTGTGCTGAGCTCAGGTTTGGTGAGGCAACTTGAACCCTTCTGAATGTAAATGAGAGCTGTCTTTGTTCAGTACAACCTGAAATGGGAACCAGGGAGACCAGAGTTTAAGGTGGGAACATGAACGTACAGGACAGCTCTATAAGTCGAGATTTGTTGACTTAAGCGTGAATGTTCGTTAGAGTAATTAGATAAACAGACAAACACTGGATGTTGAGGGTGGGTTTATTTGGGTTTTTTTGTTGTTGTTTGTTTTTGAGTTGTGTTTTTTTATTTGCTAACTTGTCTATTTTCTCCAGGTCTGCTCACTTCAGCACTTTGGCAATCAAACAGAATCCACTGTTGGCCGAAGCCTACTCAAATCTAGGCAATGTGTACAAGGAGCGTGGACAGCTACAGGAAGCAATTGAACATTACAGACATGCACTGCGCCTCAAACCAGATTTCATTGATGGATATATTAATTTGGCTGCTGCACTCGTAGCTGCAGGTGATATGGAAGGAGCAGTACAGGCATATGTGTCTGCCCTTCAGTACAACCCTGTAAGTAATGCTTTATTTTATACAAGTCCATTCTTTATTACTGCCCCAGGACACAAAAGTAGCAGCTTTCAGAGAATAAACAAAAGATAACCCTTCCAACCTGTATACCATAAACTTAATGAAGTAGTTAATACTATTTTTAATGATCTTTGAAAGGCTTCTGTCACAAAAAGTTGTATATTGCAGTAAGGGCTGCTGATTGTTTGCTTCTCTAAAAGATAAAAGAAAAGCAAAAGGAATTTTTGGTTTTTGTGTTTGTTTTTTTTCTGAAGGCAGAAGCTTCAGTGAATGGCCTCATGTTTAGCTTTGTGTGCTTTAAGATAGTATTACAGTGAGGGAATTAGTGCTTAGACTTGAATGTGAAATTCTGAAAAATCACCAGGTGTTACTTTACCATGAAATCAGAAATTTCCTGCTGCTGAGCCTTGGATAGATTTCTGCTATAGTCTGGATTAGATTTCCATTGTGGACTGGTTTACAGAAATGTCAGTTTAGGTTTTATGGGCTGAAACTAAATGTCTGTAAGTGACTCCTACAAGATTAATTATTCTGGTGTTTGGATTTTTGGTTGTAACTGTTTCAAATTGACTTTTTAGTAAACATTGTATCAGACTGCTGTCCTCTGTTTATTTTTCATCACACTCATTAAATTTGTATAGTGTTGCTCGGCATGATGAAGGTATTTGCTTGCTCTTTGGTCAAACATTTTGATAAAAAGTATTTAAAGTGTAGCATTGGTCCCTTGTGCATAAATCCTTTTTCTGTAGGAATAACAAAAGCAAACCCAGTCCAGCAAGAGCCCAGAATCTTATTTCTCAGTGTTCTTCAGCCAGTGCGAACTTGTCTAACTCAATATGCCATGTGGTGTGACTAGTGGATGCACTGGTTATAATAATGTGAGATGGTGGGGTTTTTTACAGGAATTGAGTTTTGTTTAGGTTAGTGAATCCTTTCAGTAGTGTTGACAAAATGTCTCCATTCTCTGTGGTCTTTACTGCTAGATAATGCAGTTGCAGACTGTGCTTTCATTTCAAACAAATGAAAGAACAAGAACATGTGGTAAAGCTGTTGGAAATGGATGGATTAGTGGGCAAAACAGGGAGCAAAACTTCTTTAGGGATACAGGCAGAAAAATCACTTTATATATGTATTTAAAAGCCATAATGGCAATGGTGTATCTTAAGAGTACAGGTTTGGAGTCGTAGTTTGAAAAAAAAAAAAAAATGAGGCTTGAAATACTTATATATGGCAAAAGGACTTAAGCTGCTGGGGGAAATTTGTTTCAAGTTTTCTATTTCTGTATAATAGGAATTGTATGAAATATTAAGTTTTTAAAATTCTTTACAGTTGTTCATTACAGTACTAAATTTGGTCAGATTATCTGTTTTCTGTAATGCTAGGTCAAGAAAAATAATTCACATTTGTGATGTATCTATTAAGAATCTAAACTAGAGATTAGAGGACTGGGTTGTTCCCTTTGCAAGTTCTCAGTGAATACCTGTGGAGCATTTGAAGTCCTGAAGCTGATGGTGTGTTTTTGGTTTTTCAGGACTTGTACTGTGTTCGTAGTGACCTGGGGAACCTGCTCAAAGCCCTGGGTCGCTTGGAAGAAGCCAAGGTAGGTGTTGGGTAGAATACATGTAAACGTCAGTGTTTTGAAAACTTGAACTTTGCACCAAGTCTTCAAATCTGCGTTGATCTACAGACAGTCCGAGAAACTTCTGAAAACTGAAGGCACTGAAACACCCCAGAGTAGTTGCAGGGCAAGATATGGCATGTCCATGTTTAAAAAGTTGGTTTAAGTCAAGAAATGGAAAGTTACCGAGCCTTGCTGCTGAACTAGACTATCTGATACCATTCTGAAGTATTGGGCAGGGGCTCCATCATGCTTTCATCTGGAAATAAGTAACAATCCTTCAGATCTGAGGCTTGCCTGCTGGTGCCAAGCAGAGAGCCTGTGGTTAGCTCGAGATCCCTGTACGATGCAGGTGCTATTGAAAAGGCTGCTCTTCTAAAGTCCTTTGTGGCTTGTAAGTGGAGAAGAAACTTATCCAAATGTTACCTTGTAATATTGGCTTTTAAAGATTTTTATTCTTTTAACTTTTCCCTTCCCTTGATAGTGGAAGAAAGGCTAGTAAATAATAGCTGCAGTATGCGACACACACCACCCCCCCACCCCCATCCCCCAATATCTTTTCTTCATGTCTTCCCTCTCCCCTCCCCCAAAATAAAGAAATCGGAAGGACAAAGCTGGTTTGTTTGGTAAATGAACTGATCAAAAGAAAACTTGCTGTAGTGGAAAGGTGGCTTCTAGCAGTCTTGCGTTTCCTAAACTGAGAATTCGAACACCAAGATGAGTTTAAAATTCTTGGCACGTTAAAATTTGGATTGCAGAAAGAAATTGTCTTGTTACAAGCCACCTTACGCGTCCGCGCTGCCGGGGTGAGGAGTGTGGAGAAATCAGAACCACTCTGGACTCCACGGCTGTCGCTCCAAGCCCCACGCGCATGCTCAGAAGTGGAGTGTATGAACAGCGTAGCTGTCTGTTTGGCTGCAGCACCATTTGGGGAGGGTGGGGATCTTTATGGGGTAACGGGGACCGCAGGCTCAAAATTCCATATTGTTTGATTTCTCGTAACAACTTGGATGCGTGTACCACCGTAGGGCAGCCTGATTGATTTGGTCGGATCCAGGTTGAAAACATTGTATAGCAGCATTCGGAGTTAAACAGTCTTTGAGACACTTGGTTCTCAGCCCACCAAGCGGACAGCTAACATGAATTGCACTTCACTGCAGCTTTAGTGTGACTGGTATAGGCCAAGACACTGCGCCTGCCTTAGGTTGCTGACTTCTTTGTTTCAGAGCTCTGGAGACACCTAGTTTGAAAGTGTTATTCCGTTTTGTGAGAACTTAATAAACGAGGAAAAACATCTTGAGTAAATTGCAATGTGTTTCTTTGGTTATCAGTCCATTTGAAAGATCAAGCCAGCAGATTCCTTACAGTTTGAACTAAAATTTAATTTCTTTGTAGATATTTCAGAGCCTTTCTTCCAAAAAAAAAAAAGTCCCTGCTGTATGCAATTGCCCGATTAACCCTCTCCCTTCTGCATGTCTCCCTTGTTACAGACAGATTATCCTCATTCCCATGTGTTAAGACATATCCAAAAAAATGCAATTGCTTTGTTGAACTCTTACTAATGATCTTGTTTTATTTTCTCTCTTGTTTTTGGTTTTTCACCACTGATATTGTATTTAGAAGGTTTCAGGTGGGTGAAACCTCCTATTCCATGCGTAAGGTGCCTCGCTGAAGGGAGCTCGAGGCCTGGATCTAGGGCAGACACACACCTCCTCCTCCTCTTCCAGCAAGGAACGCACCGAAAAGTCACATGATGAGAAATATGGTAACGGGTTTGTAACTGCCACAGCAAAACCATTTGCCTCCATGCCTGAATCTTCTGTCTTGTGGCTTCAGAAACAGCTTAAAATATTTAATTACAAGCAAGTAATGTAAGAATATTTTATACTATTAGCCACAAATTCTTTCAAAGAAATAAAAGTAAAAGTAAATTAAAATATTTTTTAAAGAAATAATTGGAGATAGTTAATAGTAAAAGCTTCTAACTCTTCTGGTTGTTCATTTTTTTCCTTTTTTCTTCTTTGTTTGGATTGCAGCGTTCTGCTCTTCTGATGATGCGCTGTGATCCTGCAGTAGCGCAAAGGCTGCGCAGCGGTAACGCGCATTGCGTGCGATTAAAGCCCCCGTGAACGGTTGACTCGATGATTAATCTCTGATCGGGCGACTGCCCGAGCTCCAGGCTGCAGCCTTTTGGATAAAATTGGGTTGTAATGCATTTACAGAGTCCAGACGTCAAATTTAACATGCGAGTTTTGTGTGGGCCTGTCTGGTAGATTAATGATTCTGGTTGGCCGTTCACTGCACCTTGGGGCAATCACTAGAGCCAAGCAGTTCGCAGCGATAGCGTGGCGCCGTGCTGGGTAGGATGCGCAGCGATTTCTTGCGCTTGCATTACAGGGACCTAAACCTTCATGCAATCCTGTCATTTGAGGTTTTGAAGCTGCAGGAGAGGTTGAATTGTATTTGAAGAAACCGGCAAACAAGATACGGATTGGGTGTGTCATCTCGTTTAACAAGCACTCTTAAAACTGAGGAATGGCTTTATCTTTTTCAGTAGCTGTTTTTTTTTGTTTTTTATTTTTTTGTTTTTAAAGTAATTTCCATCTGATTTAGAATATTTGAAAATTTTGTTTCAGAGTGAAGTTTTTACACGGTAATTTTTTGATTTTTACGCACTTGGGGGCAGCACATGCTTCTGGTGAGCTACTTGATGTTTCTGAGATGATTTCTGTGGTGATCCGGTGTGTGAAGGAATGTTAATCTGTTACCAGCATAACTGAAAAATGGTGGGCTTGCACCTGGGTTTTGGTTTGCGCTGGCGCAGGATCAACAACAGTTTGCAGCGCATTAGTTTTGGCGCAAGCTAGCCTATACTGCAGGGTCACTTTTGGCTGGTTAGAGAAGGCATACTAACAATTATTTTTTCTCATTTTTTTCTTTTTACAAATATTCCCCTTCCCTTGTATCTCTCTTCTTTAACTATTCCAAGGCCTGTTACTTAAAAGCAATTGAGACTCAACCAAACTTTGCAGTGGCTTGGAGTAATCTTGGCTGTGTTTTCAATGCCCAAGGAGAAATTTGGCTTGCCATTCATCACTTTGAAAAGGTAACTGCCTAAGGGAGTCAGCTTCACTGCTAGATTTGAATGTACATGCAGTTGTGTGCTCGCAGATGATAGAAATAATTTGATAGTGGAGAACTTCGTAACAGCTCATGTTAAAAGTTTTTTCTAACTTGCTGATGTTTCAAACTGCCTATGTGCTACTAGAGAGAGACACTTAGAACTGCCCTAGGACTTTACACACATCAAATATGAGAAAATTAATTAAATTGTTCTTCAGCCCTTTTCTGGGCTAAATTTTTTAAAAATCTGATTCGATGATAATGTTTTGCATGTTTTGTGTGTGAGAGAAAGAATCAACTTGGTGCTTAAAATCATTTTTCATTGTGACTTTTGTTTCAGGTATTACTGTCCTTTGAGTAACTGAGAAGAACAGTTTTAAGTGACACGTTAATTCCTCCTCTCCAGGGTTATTTTTCACCACTGTACAGACTTCTCTAGATGAGTGTCATTAACTAGTTGTCTGATTCTTTTCAATTAGTAGCTGATGGGCATTGTAATTAACTGAAGTTTCTAGAGTGCCCTAAAGCTGGATTTAAGATCTGGCAACAGATTCTTCCTGAAATTCATAGCTTTGAATCTACAGAAAACGTCTTAACTGCTCAAGATTTTTTTTTTTTTTGAGGGGATCTGTGTCTAGTTCGTGATAGATGAAGTATTTTAATTTGGAATTAGTAATTCTCATGAGACTCTAAGAGTGGGGCTTGTCAAAGACTCACATGTAGCTTTGTACTGCAGCTTCTGTAACTTCATCAGTTTCTTAAGTGGTTTTTTACATTTTATTAGTTTTGAAGGGAGCGAAGATGTTTTAGTTAAATGGCTACTGAATTTTCCCTGCACATGTGTTGTATTTGCTCTTTCCTTGTTCTTGTGCACAGTCTCCGTTTTTCTGCACTGGTAAAGTTTTAAAATTCTGTGTTACTTTGCAGTAGATAAAGGATACAGATCAGGTTTTTTAGGGTTTCTCCTCTAAAAACAAGCTAAAGACAACATAACACCATTAGACAGGAGTGTTAAGTATGATCAGCCTAATGTGAAATAAACGCTTAGCACTTTATTCTGCAGTAGTTGCAACTGAATAAGTAAGCAAACAAATAAATTTTAAGGTAGTACATGCTGTCATTTCTACAGATAAATAACTTTGCTCTGTGATTGGTTTACATAAGTTTTCTTCCTTACTGGGTTATTGATAAAGACTTAAATGGTTACAGATTATGTTTATCAAATTTAAAAAAAGCAGCAAACAGCTGTTTCATAGAGAATGTGTTTGTGTTTAATGCTCAAAGCTTTTACTTCAAAAATATTTTCAGGCTGTAACACTTGACCCAAATTTTTTGGATGCTTACATCAATTTGGGAAATGTTCTGAAGGAGGCAAGGATATTTGACAGGTAAGCAGATCAATACTATTGCTCTCTGTGGCTTGTCAAATGTATCAAGATACAGATTATGTTCCTTCTGTAAAGTGTCTATGGACAGGGGTAGCAAAGACTTCAGCTGTAAGCTGAGCAAGCAAATGGCTTTGAAGTGCAGACAGACCAGGCTCCTGGTCTATTTAAATAAAAAATTCCTGTGAAATGTATTCTTTCATATTGCTTTCTTGTACTTAATGCATTGTCAAAAATGAGAGTTTGTGATGAAAATAGATTTGAAATTAAGGCTGGGGAGGCTGAAAATAAGATGCACGAGAAAGGCTTGAATGCATGAATTCTCTGTTTTCATTATGTGATTCAGAACATAATTTGCAAATGTGTCTCTTCTAAAATTTTGCTTCAGTGTGAGACAAACTGAAATGCTGGAATTCAGCTAAACATCTGATTGAATGTTCTGTATTTGTGACATGTCTGCCTCATGTTATTGTCTTGGGTTGCGGTAGTGTTGCTGTCTTGTTGCACTAACCTGTTCAGAGACCTCTAATCTGATATGTGAATCTTTTGTTTCTGGGAAAGGATCCAGGCTGTGTTGTTTTTATGCAGTGTACCATATTGCATCTGTTAATTGGTTTATGATTTCTGATAGCTGTGGTTTGTGGCCCCAAATTTAATAAAAGCTTGCAGGGAACAGGTTAATTATCTGCATTGCACAGAGTCTAAATGATTCAGTGATACCTGATTTAACCATGAATTAGTGGACCAAACAGAGGCATGTTTTTCATAATTTCAGATTTTACATCACCTTTTAAACATTTACTTATTATGTATATTGTTATGATTTTCCTAAAAACTGAATTTGAATACATCAGCCATTTATATAGTGCTATAGGAGCATATAATTAAAGATTTCACTTTTGAACAAAGTGATGATTGAAGTCTTAAGTAAATTGTGGTAGGTTACTGGAGAGAATAAAGATAGAAGATGATACTGTTTCTCTTGTTAAAATGGAATAATAAACTGGCAAAAAATGGAATAAGGAAAAAAAGGTGTTTTTCCTAGTAATGAAGAGTGTTAAAAAAAAGTAGCTGAAAGCTTTGCTTGTTTTCCAGAAGATTTAACATTATTCACTATACACTGTACCAAGGTAAATAATTCCCGCTCTCTGGGTGATTGTTTACCTTCTCTTTTTTTTTTCTTTATTTTTTTACAGAGCTGTGGCAGCTTATCTGCGGGCCTTGAGTTTGAGCCCAAATCACGCAGTTGTGCACGGCAACCTTGCCTGTGTGTACTATGAGCAGGGCCTGATAGACCTGGCCATAGACACCTACAGGAGGGCCATTGAGCTCCAGCCCCACTTCCCTGACGCCTACTGCAACTTGGCCAATGCCTTGAAGGAGAAAGGCAGTGTAAGGAGGACTTCTTTCCTTCTTAAAATTACAGTGAATCCTTTTTTTAGTAGACACCAGCTGTTGCCAATTTTGTTGTGACGGATATTAACCTCAGTTACTTAAAAGGAATAATAATTCAGGAAATCTCCATCTTGAACCTTTTAAAAGTGATGTATAATGACTTCTCATAAACAGTGCTTTTACAATAAATGTCACTATATTAACTGTGTCCCTTTCTTTGAAGGTGGTAGAAGCAGAGGAATGCTACAACACAGCCCTTCGACTTTGTCCCACTCACGCAGATTCTCTCAACAATCTGGCAAACATCAAGCGAGAGCAGGGCAATATTGAGGAAGCTGTCCGTCTTTATCGAAAGGCTCTTGAGGTACAGTTGAGTGGGAGGGAGAAGTGGGTGGTTCAGGTTGGGAATTTGTAATAGGACATAGGTTTTTTCTTTCTATATAAAAAAAGAGTAAGAAAATACAGTAGTAAATGGACAAATATTTTTGCTATATTCTGCTTGTGACGTTTGAGACAGAGTCAATTTCTTTTTCTTCCAGGTGTTTCCAGAGTTCGCTGCAGCGCATTCAAACTTAGCGAGTGTTCTGCAACAGCAGGGAAAGTTACAGGAAGCTCTGATGCATTACAAAGAGGCCATTAGGTAAATGGATACTTTGTAATAGTCCCAGCTTTTCCTAGCGGGAAAGTGCCTAGATTTGTACAGGAGATGACTTAGTTGCGTGTTTTAATTTGCGTAGTTGCTCTTCAGATGGAAAAGTCTGGGTATGAGTGTGTTTTCTCGTTGGAGGAGGAGCTTTCTTGTTCGTGACATACTATCTTTATTTTTTAGAATCAGCCCCACATTTGCAGATGCTTATTCTAATATGGGAAACACTTTGAAGGAGATGCAGGATGTTCAGGGAGCTCTGCAGTGCTACACCCGTGCCATTCAGATAAACCCAGCTTTTGCTGATGCCCACAGCAACCTGGCCTCGATTCACAAGGTAGCACATGCGAATGATTCACTCTTAGAGGAGTGTGGTGGGGTACTGTGAGTAGTTACCCTGAGGATATTTTTACCTGCTGACTCATTTCTGTATCTTCACAGGATTCAGGGAATATACCAGAAGCCATTGCCTCTTATCGTACTGCTCTGAAACTGAAACCAGATTTCCCAGATGCCTATTGCAACTTGGCCCACTGTTTGCAGGTGAGGAAGATGAGGCTTTGATTGTAATTCTTAGGATTCCTCTGCAGCAGATTACTGATTTAAATGTAAAGAGTTAGACTTAAAGTCTTAAATCAGGAGATAAGATTATACAGTCAGTAGTAATTACAGAAGTTCTCACTTCCGTTTTTGGAAGAAACATTAATCTCAGCCTGTGAAATAACTGATACAGGTCAAAGGAAGCTGTTGTCCTAATCTTCATCTTTTTCGGTTTTTTATAGATTGTCTGTGACTGGACAGACTATGATGAAAGAATGAAGAAGCTGGTTAGCATTGTAGCTGATCAGCTGGAGAAAAACAGACTGCCTTCTGTACACCCACATCATAGCATGCTGTATCCCCTTTCTCACAGTTTTAGGAAGGCAATTGCTGAGAGACATGGAAATCTCTGTTTGGACAAGGTAGGAAGTTCTATACAGGCCAGTTGTGATTGAAGTTCTTTGGGGCTTTGCCTGTTCCTACTCAAAATCTAATGCTCAGATGGTCAGTATTAACCTTTGTAAGCTTTCTGAGTCACTGACATGTAAAGAGACAGGATGTAATGTTCATAGCTCTTAGTGCTTGTTAGTTTTACTGAGACAGACTACTTGTGCAGGTTGCCATTTATAATTGAAAATGTACTGTCAGCTGGTGGCAGGGTCTGGTTAACTAATGGAAGATAACAGTTTGTCAAAATGACTTGTCTGAGTAGCCTGATAATCCTGTCAGAGATAGTGGTTATGAGCTGATGCCTGGGGAAGATGGAGAACAAAGAACAGAACAAACGCTGTGGTGCATCACAGCAGTACTGTTCTGGTCACAAGGGGCTTGTGGTTTGAGAACTTCTTGAGGATTGTGGTATCAGTACATTTAATGATCAAGGGTGGAACACTGTTAGAAAAGCAGAAATGCAGTAGCGATGTCTGTATTTGTCTGAGAGCAGAGACATCACATCTTGTGACACAGTGTGTGGGCACTGCACTTGGCTCCAGTGGAATACGTGGAATGCACGTTTGGAACAACAGATGTCCATGACTGCTTGCTTGAATGTGGGATAAGGTTAATTCTGCAAACTCCTAGGGGGGTTTTGTCCCTTTGTTTAGATTTTAGTTCCTGAGTTTGTAAACAGTATGTGTTTTTTTGGCAGATTAATGTTCTTCACAAGCCGCCATATGAGCATCCCAAGGATTTGAAGGCCAGTGAAGGTCGACTTCGTATTGGCTATGTGAGCTCTGACTTTGGAAACCATCCAACCTCACACCTCATGCAGTCAATTCCAGGCATGCATAACCCAGACAAATTCGAGGTAAAAATACAAATGGCATGCTTAAAGCTTTAAATATGGCTGTAAGTGGCACTTTTTTTTCTTAGTGCAAGCAATTAAACAAGGAAAGAGCAAATTTTTGCTTCTCAGGTTTGTTTTTTTATACATTGAAGAGTTCTTCAGCCTGAGTCATCTTCCTTTACCAATATGAAGTGTTGTTTTCAGATACACTTGCAGTTTCCTAATTGGGAGAACTAGTCACTGTTAAAAAGCTTCCCTGAGGCTTGGCTTGTGTGTTCAGCCTGATTCATAGTTATGATTCTCTCTAATTACAAAGTCACAGGTGACTTGTAGAAGGCATTCTTAGAGAATTTAATTGTTATGCAAATCTGTCTGTTAAATTACTTTGCCTTGCACTGATGAGAACGTTGGATATATGTCTGTGCAGTATGCAGTGCCATACTCTGGCTCCAGAAGTAGGCCTGGTTCAAATATGTCAAAAAATGGCCCAGTGCCTCTTTTTTTACTTCTTTCTCAACTGGTAAATGCCACATAAATTAATATGATTTGTGTGAAACTAGATGTAATTTAAAATTGCAATATAGCACAGTTATTTTATGGGCAAGTTGTCATAGATACTCAACTTTTGGTGCTTCATATTCTAGGTATTCTGTTATGCCCTGAGTCCTGATGATGGGACAAACTTCCGTGTAAAAGTGATGGCTGAAGCAAATCATTTCATTGACTTATCTCAGGTGAGCTTGTTTTATGCATTGACCTTTTAGCAAACCTAAATTTTTCTGAATTAAGAAAGAGATATACCTGTAGTTTGAGATTCTTAATTACAATCATTTCTTGAGTTAGGCTGATGTTAGTCTCAAGAATTTTGAAATTTGTAGATGTATTGATGTTAGGCCTTACCTGGGATGTGGTGGTTATCTTGTGATCTCTGATTATTGAAAAGTAAAATTATCATTGTTTAATTACTCTCACATTAGATCTCAGGATAACTCATACTTAAATGTCATGGAGAAATCAAGATGTCACAACTGCAACATTTAGGCTTGCTTTAGGTTCAGTGTGAAAACTGATCAGGAAGTCAAGGCAAACCCCAGTAGAGTAGTTAATTGGCTTATTCTTGATCTTCAGTTTGATCTTCTGTACTGCCTTAGTTTGTCAATGTGCCACTTGCCCCATGCGAGCTTTGATTACTGATTAGCCTTAGAGGAGTGGGTATGGGGGAGGCTGTTCTGGTTTGTATAACCTCAGTTGCTAGCCTTTAGCTTTTGTTTCACTGCTACTGAGGTTCGCTGCTGCATTGAGGACTTACATTTTTGTAAAACCAGGAATAACAAGATTTAAGTCTCACTTAAATTAAATTATGCAGTTGGCATCTATCCATTGTTACACTGATGACTAACCACATTTATTACTGGAAGACTGAAAACACTAAGAACTTGTATTTATGTATTTATTTATTCTTAGATACCATGTAATGGAAAAGCAGCAGACCGCATCCATCAGGACGGGATTCACATTCTCATTAATATGAATGGCTACACCAAAGGAGCCCGAAATGAATTGTTTGCCCTGAGACCAGCACCTATTCAGGTAACCAAGTCAGAGGGCTCTTAGTAAGCCACAATCAATGTCAGAGGTTTTTTTGGGGATTTTTTGACTAAGGATTTTCTAAAATGCCTATGAAAGAGAATGAGAGGAACCATAATCAGAGTCACTCTAGACTACAGGAGTTGTCTCAGGTCAGAGAAGCTGGAATTGCTGGTTAGTGTTCTGGCTTAAAGCTGCACATAGTGGGAAAAATTTGCTTGAGAGATCAATTTTAGAATGTCTTTGAGCTGTTCTTGGTAGTGAAGGTTTGGAGTTAGGGGTTGATCTTCAGTTGGTAAAGCAGAAGAAAGAACTTGAACCTGTATGTGGCAAATGTAACTTAAAATTAACTGATTTTTAACTTCCTTATTTTTGCAATGCACATGGAACTGAAACCATGCTTTCTTGTTTTTTAGGCAATGTGGCTAGGGTATCCTGGCACCAGTGGGGCATTGTTCATGGATTATATCATCACAGATAAAGAAACTTCCCCAGTTGAGGTGGCTGAGCAGTATTCAGAGAAATTAGCTTACATGCCAAACACTTTCTTTATCGGAGACCATGCCAACATGTTCCCCCATCTGAAGGTATGTTGGAAGATAGGGCAAGAAAAGTAGGTGTTTTCCATAGGTGTCTTTATGAAATGGCACTTAGTATAGTATTGGGAATGGATCTTGTAACTTCTTGAAATAATTTTTTTTGACAGAAAAAAGCAGTCATTGATTTCAAGTCCAATGGTCATATTTATGACAACAGGATTGTTTTGAATGGCATTGACTTGAAGGCATTCCTTGACAGCCTTCCTGATGTCAAGATTGTTAAGGTGAGAGCTACTCTTGTCTGTGTGCAGTGCTGGGGACTGAAGGTAGTACTCCCTCTGATCCCTGTGTGATTTATCTCAGATGAAGTGTCCTGACAGTTGTGACAATGCCGATGGCAATGCCGCCCTCAGCATGCCAGTCATCCCTATGAACACCATTGCAGAGGCTGTGATTGAGATGATTAATCGTGGACAAATTCAGATTACTATCAATGGATTCAACATCAGTAATGGATTAGCAACTACTCAGGTGAGGCACTTCAGGACACTGTTCTCTTGAGCTTTATGTTATATATGTATGTTTTAACATAATGAAGAAAAACCTCCAAGCAAATGTGTTTTCTGTCATGTTGATTCGTTTAGTTGTCATACTGAAGGAAGCTCATTATAAGCCACAGATGTACTGGAAGATGATCTTCCCCCCCAAAGATAGAGGAATTGTATCTAGAGGTATCTAAAGTCCAAAGAAATTCATTCTTGTTGCATAAAGAAGACATTTGTTTGTTCTGAATTTGAAGGCAAGATTTCCTTGTTGCCTGCAGCCTACCGAGATTTGTGACCTGTTAGTCAGTGTCAGTTGTGTTTTTCTGTTGGAAAAAAAATTGCTGAGTAATAGAATAGAGGCAAAGTTATTCCACTATATTTCAAAAACATTTATTCATCTCCTTACCTCTTTCAGAATTGTGCATTATATTACCACCTCTCAGGGCTTAACAGTTCATGGGATTTTAGTGACAGTTCCTGGTGTTGTTTAACTCTTCTTCCACTGCAGAGCAGTTTTTCCCTTTTAGAAACGCCATATTCTGGCATTGGCATAATTCATTATCTTGTGAATTTTATTCAGTTTACAGTCCCTCAGGAACCTCTTTTACGTCATTTTGATACCTTTTATTGCCACTGCTCTCTTCATAATCTCATACCTTGTTTTATTTTTGAGTTCTTTTGTTCACAGCTGAGACTTTTCTTTGAGTTGGTAATAGTTTCTCTTAGTTTGGTCCGTAAGGCTATTTTTTTCTGAAGTTGTCATCTGAGAGTCATAGAGAATTCTCGTCTTAACACTCCACCACTGAGATGAAACACTCTAAGCTCTGTCTGTGCACTTCTAAAACAGGATTTCTATCTTTCAGTGACACTAATATAGCACTTCTTTTTGCTGAGATCAGCTACTTTTGGGCATAGGTCGACAAGAACTGAGCATTGTGTTTTTTGAGGTCTCAGTGACCTGAATAAGTAGCATGTTCACCAACTTCTCTTGAGCTGTTGTGCATCTTCCAACAGTCAGTGACAGTGAGTCATTGTCATTCACATCAAATGTGTCATCAGTGGCTGGCTGCAATGCCACTGTCTAAATTTTAAATAGATATGTATTTAAAAATACATATATAAGGAAGAAGGCTCTAAGTAGCTGTGTTGCTCTCTCTGTTTAGTTTTGATCCCATCATTGCATGTCATTATTAAAAAAAAAAAAAATTAAAATCCTGCTTCCATTTTACTAATCCTCAGGACTCTTGCATGGTATCGTGATTATCCCAACTTCATCCTCTGCTGCTTTTTATTAGCATATTCCTATTCTTTGTGAATGCTGTAAGATCCCTTTTTTTTTTAAGTTTGTCATTAATTCTTCTAATCTAATTTTCAGCATTTTCATTATTTTCCTTGTCAACTGGTTCCTTACAGTCTTATCAGTTACATACGAGTCTGCATCTATTGATTATCTGTTCTGTGCTTACTGTATTCTGTCTTAAAAAAGAAAAACACACACAAAAAACCCACCCAAAAATAAACCACAAAAATCCAAACAAACCAAACCCCATCTTTACTTTCTAAATACCTTTTTATTCTGTCTTTCAGTTTTAATTTCATTTTGGTCTCAAGGAAATTAAGTGACCTTAAGGAGGATAGGATTCCATGTGTAATGCCTCTTTATATGATTCTTCTTTCCAATTATTCCAGTTACTTGGAATTTCGGGGAGATATAGGAAGGGCATGAAAATGCCCAGTGTTTTTTGCCTTGGTGGTTGCAACATTGTGGCATCCACAAGCGTGTACACATACCAGTTAAATTCTTGCGGTGGGTAAGTAGACAATTTTGTTTTGTATCATAAAACCAAAGCTATGCTTACAGTAATTTGTTATGCTAACAAATATGTGTCAGGACAGTTCCACAGGGCATAGTCTTGTTTCCTGCAGTTTCAGTATTTCAGTAGCTTTTTTTTTCCCCTTTAGATTAACAACAAAGCAGCAACTGGTGAAGAAGTTCCACGGACTATAATTGTTACTACCCGTTCTCAGTATGGCTTACCAGAGGATGCTGTTGTGTACTGTAACTTCAATCAGCTGTATAAGATTGATCCTTCCACCTTGCAGATGTGGGCTAATGTGAGTATCTGTATCCAGTAGGAAATCTGAGGTCAGACTTCTGGCACAGCTGCTCAGGTTAGCAGAAACTTCGTGCAAGGGAAGTTTTAACTTCTCTGTAGAAAACGTTGACCCTGAGCCATTTGAATCCTTACAGTGCTCATGTTGCAGGGTTTAGTGTTAGTAGAATATAGAGGGTTTTAGATGTATTAAAAATGATATCTGTGTATCCAGCCAGTGAAAATTGATGTTTTGGACAGCTTAAGTATGCTGGTTCTCCATTGTGAAATAATTTTGGATTTCCTTAGTCTGTGCAATTGCATTATAACTGGCCTTGGCAGCTGATAGATTGATAGATCTGAGTGGAGAGCATCTGTATCAAGTTCCAGCTTACAGTGTATTGCTGAGAGCTACTTGGGGGTAATTTTTTATATTCCATGGTATGGGCCTATAAACAGATGAGACCATTAATTTCAGGACTTACTCTCTTAAGAACTGCTCTGTGAACTGTTGCTTAGAGTTGCTATCTCTATCAGTGGGATTAGAAATGAAATCCTAGTGATCCCATTCATAATGATGATCTGTTTAATTTCTGCTCTATACCTCAAAGTACTAAATGATGATGCCTTCCACTTCATTTTAGTATGTGGCAATTTCTTGTTCAGAAAAGTAAATATTCCTCTCTGAACTTCCTGTATTTGCTTTTTATTTTTGTTACAGATCCTAAAAAGAGTTCCAAACAGTGTGCTGTGGCTGCTACGCTTCCCAGCTGTAGGAGAGCCCAATATCCAGCAGTACGCACAGAACTTGGGTCTTGCCCAAAACCGAATCATCTTTTCACCTGTTGCCCCCAAAGAAGAGCATGTGAGGAGAGGGCAGTTGGCTGATGTTTGTCTGGACACTCCCCTTTGCAATGGGCACACAACTGGCATGGATGTGCTCTGGGCTGGGACTCCAATGGTCACTATGCCAGGTAACACAGCAGGGAACCTACGCTGAACACATGGGTTGGAATATTAGTAATTTTTCAGTAACAGCAAACACATCAAACTTTGCTCCTTGTGGAGGCAGAAGGAAAGTAATTCCTAGTGTGTGATAAGTTTCTTGATAAACTCATTCCTGGTTGTTTTTGTTGGTTTTGATTTGCCTTTTATTTTCTTTTCTTCAGGCGAGACTCTTGCCTCAAGAGTTGCTGCCTCACAGCTCACTTGCCTGGGTTGTCTCGAGCTCATTGCAAAAAGCAGACAGGAGTATGAGGATATTGCTGTGAAACTGGGAACTGACCTGGAATAGTAAGCAAACTTGGACTCTGTAATATGGGAACATCAAGAATGTAGAGTACTGTATTTGGGCACAGTGCTGAGACATCAGTAGTTGTAATACTGCAGATACTTTAAAATAGCTGGACAGTCCTCTTCTAGAGGTGTCTTGTGTTGCAGTTAATTCAGCTTCTGCTTTTATGGTAACTTAGCAGCACTCCCAATTGAATAACAATTCTGAAGAAACTGCTTGTGTCCAAAAGTGCAATATTGTGCACATTTTGTTCTTTTTAAGTTGAAGATTAAGCAGTTTGTCACTTCAAATTATAGTCATGCTTTGAAGCGTTACTGCACTACAGATAATGCAGCAAGTTAATGTTGCAGCTCTTCTCAACTGAAGTGGTCATACTGGTCTGTATCAGAAATAATGAGATAGAACAGGAATTTGGTGGAGGTGGGGGAGCAGGTGTTTTTGCAACAGTTGTGCAGACAGTTCTGGGTTAGCTGAAAACAGCAGGTTTCAAAGGTAAACAGTATTATGTAGTGTTTGGAGTGTCTCATGACTGCTTTAACTCTCTTTTATAGCCTGAAAAAAATCCGTGGCAAAGTCTGGAAGCAGAGAATATCCAGCCCTTTGTTCAACACGAAGCAGTACACGATGGACCTGGAGCGGCTGTACCTCCAGATGTGGGATCACTACGCTGCGGGCAACAAACCGGACCACATGATCAAACCAGTGGAGGCCAGCGAGTCTGCATGAAGGGAGACTGGGTGTGCCCACCAGGAACTCTCCAGGAACTGAGCCTCTCCAACACTTGTGCAGAGATGATGAGCTAAAAACTGTGCATTTCTACTTAATCTGCCTGGTACTCTGTGGCTGAAGTAATACATGATGGTGATTAAAGCACAGCCAGACTTATTTCTTGCATGATAGGGAAAGACTCAATAGAGCCTGGGATGCTTTTATTCCATGAGGAATTTGAATGGGATTGAGCCGTGTACATGTGAGCCTGTGTGTATGAGTGACAAAGTGGTTGCTGGGGGAAGTTTGAACTGCCCAACCGATTTATGATATCATGGATTGATTTAATCTTCCTACGAACCTCTCTCCTTTTATGTGGATTGGAAATTGGAGCGTTTTAACATTTGATTTTGGGTACTCCTGTTGGTATATATGTGGTTCTCCCATGACAAGATTTCCAGCTAGCGAGTTGCTCCCTGTGTTAATTTCTAAACTGCGTGGACTGAAAGGGCATATGTGCTGGTGTAGTCTTTTTTTATAGGTTTTATAAACCACTTGAGCCTATATCAGCCTTTTAATGTTTGACCTCTGTTTTGGAGCTCTCTGTAATGTGTTGGTTAAGATAAGGACTTTTGGTTTTTTGTTTTGTTTTGTTTTTTAAGCTTCTCCAATAACTCAGCTAATTGGCTTCATGATGGCAGCTCCTATTCTGTTGAAAAACCAAATTTGATTTGAAATTAATCCTCCCCACAAGTGTTTGAGATAAACACAAACTGGTGCCAAATACAGATCTTTCAGGAATGATTGTTAATTATGTATAGGGGTGCAGTCCTAGGTACTGTAGCAAAGACTTTAAAAAAAAAAAATAAAGCTTTGGTTTGCCAGTTTGACTGATTTGACCGGTGTTTCACGTTTTGTGCTGCTGTCAGAAAAAAACAAACAACCATGCTGGCCTTTCCTGTTCGTTTGTGTAACGTTTTGAGTAGCTATTTGGGCAGAAATGGGTATTTTCGGTTGAATGAGCAAAAGCGGAGTGTCCCCGGTGCCGCGGGGCGGAGCGGCCGCGCTGCCGGCGCCGCCCGTGTGCGCATGCGCGGTGTCNACGCTCTCATTTGTTGTATGGTAATTGGTAGGTATTAGCGTGTTTCAGAATTGCAGTCTTTAAAGTTTAAATGACGTCCATTAGAAAAAGTTTAAATGACGTCCATTTAAAAAAGCTGTCTTCCTGGCTTTTTAAGCAGCTGCATAACGTATTTTTGAAGCTGTTAGTGTTTGGTTCATGTTCTCAGAAAATGAAATAAATAACTTGGTAAGGGTACTGTGGGCTGCCTCTGCATTTGCATGGGCATAGCAGTCCAGGTGGTAAAGCCTCCATTCTGCCTCTTGAAATAGCTTTATGGCAGCTGCTGCGTTTTGCTGAATATTCATGGCAGCTATATTAAAGTGCACTTTATGCAAAAGCAGCTTCTTACTCATCGGTGCATGGTTTGAGGTTTCAGGCTTACTATAACACACTTCTCTGTCATATCACAGACCCTGTGTAAGATAAGAAACGAGCTTTCTGTAAAGAGTTAAAATAGTTCAGCCTATTTGGGACTTTCAGTGGCTTTGCCAGTGCCTCTTTGGTTCTTGGTGTTCACAGCTGTTTCAGACCAGTGAAGATGCAGATCCTGTTGTGACCAAAGTTCTGCATTTCATTTTTGCAGCAATGCCCTGTACTTCTCTTCCAGCAGTGATGATGAATTTGAAATGTGTAAGTAATGGCACATTAGTTTGTGTTATGAAGGAGTGTGAAAAGGACACGTTTCTGTCTAGTTATAGTGAAGTGTTTTTACATTTTTTTTCATTGCTCGTGCTGAAAAGTAATTCTCCTCTTGCAGTGCAGTCTTGGTGTTTGTGTCTCTGGGAGCACTATTGAATTGTCCCAATTTTCACTCTTTGTGCCTTGCATTATATTTTTGTTGTTGCCTCAGTTTTGCCTGTTCCCTGTCACTCACTTGCTTCCTTCTTAGTCTCCAGAGACTACAAGGCTGCTGCCAGCCTTGAGGAATTGAGAGCTGGAATTATATGTAAATATAATTATGTTTGGTTTTGGAAAATACTGTAGACCAAATTTTTACTAGTTGCAGACTTTTTAAAATGCATAATGAGAGAAACAGAACCTTGTTCTTAATTAATCTTCTTTTGTTTCAGTTTTAGCTAGAATGAAAACTCCCAAGTCTGTTTCTAAAAAGGCAGATGCAAGGTGGGTGCTGTCATTAATGAATTTTCTGTGTTCATATTTTAGTTTTCTATATCATATTTCTAATCAGAATGTAGAAAAACAATCTAAAGTTGTATTGATTCATAGGCCTGTACAGGAGGGAGTGCAGACAGAACTGTTACATCTTCAGTCATGTTCAGGGCAAATGTAAAATGGGATATTTGGAGGTGCACATGCTCTTGCCATTGCTATTCATGGATGCAGTTGGTGACATTTGCTGTGAGCAGCTGATAATGTTATATTGGGTGGCTTTTTTTGGATTGCTGTTTTAGTAAGGCAAACTTACTGCTCTGTTTTTCTGCTTACTCCTACTTTTATTCCACGCAATTTGCCTCTTTTTTTACAGTTTGAAAGGCTTCATTGATGACTCGGATGATTTCTTCTTGGATTTGAAAGTGAAAAAGAGCACAACAAAGAGTGGTAAGTAATCATCCAACAGCAGATATGAAGCAGACATTTTAATGAGTGGGAAGGCAGCATTCATAGCTGAGCTCATAAAGTTTTGGGAGAACTGACCCCTGCTCGAGAAGGGTAGGATCTCTTCCAGCTGGGGTGAATGTCAGCCTTGAAATGTGTGTGCCAGCTGCAGACTGTGAAGGGGTGATGGAATGGTGTCTGGAGGGAGAATGGGTGAAACAAAATGGACCAGAAGCATCATTTTAAAAAAAAAAGTCACCTATAGATCTGACATGATCCCTTGATCTTTGTAGGACAAATCTGAGGGGTCAGAAGCATTCTTTGTTGGCAAGTGACTTTCAGTGACTTTTCAAGTAGTAAGATGGTAAATGGGCAGGGCATAATAAAGAAAATGAGGAGATACTTTACTGTTCTTTGTGTTTTCCTATCTTTCAGGGGATTTCTTTTGTGTTAAGACAAAGGCAGGTCTCCTAAATGCAACTCCCAAAACTTTAAGGTCTTTCTTTTGAATTGCAGCACAGAAAGATCTTCAGACCCCGAAAAAGCTGATGACTCCTGGAAAGAGAAACACTTGCTGCCAAGAGTTGCAGTATCCAGACACTTCAAGTGACACTGAAGATTCTGTCTTTGCAGAAAGTCCATGGCATAACCACCAAAAAGAGGGAGTGAAAGACTTGAAAGAGAGTCAGAAGTGCATAAATCTTTCACCTCCACAAAATCGGAAAGAGTCAGTTTTCAAAGGCAGTCCAGATTTATTTGTTAGAAGGAAAGAAAGAAGCTGTGAAAATACAGAAAATAAATTGCCAGCTGTGGCACTAGGACACAGTACAGGGGTGGAATCAGACAGCTCAGATGACAGTTTTGGATCTTTAATGGAGCGGATAAAGAAGCGAAGTCTGCCCCGAAAACCGGTCTTAAGCACAAGTAAAACTGTCTATCAGCCAAGCACAGCAGGTGAGCAGTCCTTAATAACTTGCAGTGGTGATTGCCTGGTTCTTTCCATTTGTGTGGCATCAGTCTCAGAGATGCAGCCCAGCACCTTGCAAAGGATTTTGGTGCAATCAAAAATTACTCCTCTGAGCATTCAGAAAAGTCAGCTTGTGCTATCAAGATGTAAGTTTTTCACTATTCTTCTTTTTTATCATTGTAGGCGCTTTTTGTTTTTAAAATTATTCTGAAAGCAAATCTAACTGGTGGTTTCTAATGATTCTGTGATTTTTTTAATGTATGCTGTGTAATCCTGTGACTCTTCCTGTTGAACTAGAAAACATCAAGCCACCCTGCAAAGATGCACAGCCTGTGAAAGGGGAGGGAGTCAAGACACCAAAGCTAAAATCCATTTCTCTTCAAGAAACACCTTCCATGAAAACGACTCCTGCAAGAATTCCTAGGAGTGAACCAGTCAGTTGCTCACAGTCAGCAAAGATAGAGAAAAGGTGAGTGTTTCTCCACTGTTCCTATGTCCTAGAACAATTACAGATACAAAGAGATATATATAGATACAATTATAAATAACAAAGAGATACTAAGCATTTTGCCTAGGATGACGTGATTCCTCTGCCACCTAGAAACTTCTACTAATTCAGCATTTGTTAATGCTTGAGTAGCTGGAAACCAGAGTTTTCAGTCTCCATTACCACAGGGAGAATATAAACTGATCTCTGCCTAAAGGAATTGATGACAAATAAATCTGACAAATGTCAAATCTTCTTTGGAAATGTTATCTCTCTTGCTATTCCTTGTCTTGGTACAGCATGCTTCTAACATGTGCTGGCTCTGCAGATTGTATATATCCAGGTGCTTACCTCTGCAAAGGTATCAAAACTGATCTATTAGTAATTCATACCTTTTAACAAGAGGGTATTGATTTTTTTACTTGTATTGTTATAACTTGGAGAATTCATGTTTCTTTTTCTACATGTGGATGCAGCTTAGGCTTTTCAAAAGAATGCATTTTTCATTTCTAACAGCTGCTCTTATTCTGCCTTCTAGCCATGTGCTGTTTCCTTTAGTCATTTTATAATTGTGTATACAATACCAGACCTTTAAATGATCTTTTCAAAGGTGACACTTTGTCAGAGTGCTGCAGCATTGGAGTTAGTAATCCTGGTGGAGTATTTACTTCCCCTGAAAGAATTCCCTGAGCATTCCTGGACCATCTTTGGCTGTTTCTGAAAAGACACCTTTATTGTGATGATCATGTTAGGGCTGTTAATACATTGATTAAATTTTTGTATAGCTGTGGCTCGCTGTGTCACAAAGCCTGAGCCACCCTCTTTTCCTACTCAGGAATCCTCATAATCTAATTTTGTGAATTAATTAAGTAACTGCAGGACTGTTGGAACACCTCTGCCCCTTCATGCCCTCGGAGGGGTAAGGGGGCAGTCATGGGCCTCATGAGGGCAAGCTGGTGGAAGGAGTCATGAGAGGTTTATGCCACTTGAAGCAGCCCTGAGATCTTTATTGGCTCTCAAGTGGCCATTATTTTTCCATGTGTTTTTCCATATCTCTCTGTACTTCAGTAAACACCTTAATGGCTTTTCTTGCAGGCTCAGGATATGCTCAGTGCCTGATTGTTTCTTGCAAGATCTTTCAAATCCAGCTTCCCACTATGTGAAGTATTTCAAGAAAAACAAAGAGGAGCTGGCCCAGAAGCTCTACAGGCTGTTTAATAGTACCATCTTTGAGCAAAAGGTTGGTTTCAAAACAAGAACTGCCAGTCTACAGTGCTCATTAATATGTTGCTCCTCACTTTTTGATGTAATTGCTCTTTATCCTCTTTCAGTTTGTAGAAGTTAAGCTTTATAGCAATGGGTTATGTTTGAATTAGTCCAAGCAATTTTTTTGAAAGGGGTTTGTCACCACTGTGATGCAGCAGTTTTCAGTTTGGCTTTGCTTTCCCAGCTGCAATGGAAATGCTGCACTTAATATTTGTTCCTTCCTATTGCATGTTCATGTCTGCCTTTCTGGAACAGATTAAAAACGTGGTGATCCTTTGAATAACAGTTTAGGGTGAACGTGAAGCTACAAGCTGTGTTTCAAATTCAAGGTTCAGTTTCAGAGAAACTGGGATCATCATCTGGGATACTGGTGACCCTCCTCTGGGGAGAAATATCCTTGAAAGGAAGGGTGCTGCCCTGAGTAATTCCAGTGGGATTTCCCCCAGGAAGGAAAGTGTTTTCATGCAGATGAGAAAATAGTGTTGAGCTGACCAAGGACAGGCTGAGGTCATGATTTTACATAAAACTGAGCTGAACAAACTCACTATCACTGAGGCAAAATATGTTACTGCCCAGTGCTTCAGCCCTGTACTTGGAGGTAGAATAGAGGAACTAAGGGACTTCTTGTCTCGTCCTGCATTGTGAAACTCCCATTGTTGGTTACAGGAAAAGTGATGGTGGGAATAAGAAGCCATGGAGGGGCAGTTGGCATCTTAAGGGCACCAACAGAGACTTCCTGGACTGGCTTCGCAGTAAATACAAGGGGAAGCCAGAGGGCCAGAAGATAAGAGAGGTAGGAGAGGGCAGATTACATGTGCTGTTTTGTTTTTCAGTTACCAGAGAACATGGTAATAATCTGGAATAAGAAAATGAGAAAAACAGCGGGGTATTGTGTAACGGGGCAGAGGGAAGGCCCTGAAGGGAAGCGTTACGCTCGCATTGAGCTCTCTGAGAAAGTCTGTGACTCTGCAGGTAGGTCAAAGAAAAGGTGTATTGATTCTCCTTTGAGGAAGCAACCTGTAGAGATAAAAACATGAATCTGATGCCTGAGAGATCCGGAACTGGAGCCTGCTTTGAAATTTTATATTATCTTGTATAAATAAATAAATACATGTATAGATTGATCCACGTTCCACAGCCCTTTTCAGAGGCTGCGAAAATGTACAAAATGTGAGAACAGAGATGTAGTCACACTAACTGCAGTACTTTGTTTATATTTCTTAATGATTTGAAGACCTACAGGCATCGTGTTACTCTAATTCTGTGTTATAATGGCAGTCTAAAACCTGACTTCTTCCATCACAGCTAGCCACCTTGTTGGTAGTATTTAAAGCTGGAATAAAGACAGGTCAGTACCAAATTAAGTTCTGTTATGTGGTACTGTAACTGTTATTTCTCCTTCATCCCCTCCCAATATGAGAAAATGAATCATAAAATGGTTTGGATTGAAAGGGAACTTCAAAACCATTTTGCACCGATTCCCTGCCATGGGCAGGGACACCTTCCACCAGACCAGGCTTCTCCAAGCCCTGTCCAACCTGACCTTGAACACTTCCAGGGATGGGACAGCTTTACCAACCAACCAAACCCAAACAGATTAGGTGTGTGGGGGAGTAACTGGGATGCAGAACTGGGGCTGATCACAAAACTGGAAATGCACTAAGTAAAACCTTGTTTTAGTGCATTTTATCTTATCAAGACATTGGTAGTTCTAACCCCCAAAATAACTCTTGCATCTTAGTACAGAGTGAGAGACAGAGGTCTGAAGCAGTGACCAGAGGTGAGCCTGTTGTTCCCCACACCTGACTGATCTTTGTCTCTGTTTGCTTTCCCTCCAGATCGCCTTCGGGACACGCTGATCCACGAGGTTTGCCATGCAGCCACCTGGCTCATCAACGGCGTTCGGGACGGACACGGGCGGTTCTGGAGATTCTACGCCAACAAATCAGCTGTAATTCATCCAGAGCTGCCAGTGGTGACACGATGCCACAGCTACGAGATTAATTACAAATTCACCTATGAGTGTGTTCGTTGCAAAGCTACGTGAGTGATGTTTTCATCTTGCACATGACTGTGTATTAACTTTCTGACTTGGCAGTCTCCTGTGTCTAGAAATCAGGCGTCTCTTAAACTGTAAAGCAGTTTGGTTACTCTGATGTTTTCCAGAGCCCACAGAACCTCACTTTGTGATTCCACGTTTGTTTCCAGGTAGTTTCAGTCCTAGTTCAGAGGTCAGGACAGGCAGAAACATCCCCTGAGGACCATCAGTGATGAGGGAAGATCTTTGGGAAGCAGTAGGAGATACGTACCTAAGCTTTGAAGGACAAATCCCTGTAAAAACTGGGCACGGAATATTTGACAGTGATTAGATAGTAGAAAAAAAAAAATCAGAGGAAGCTTCCTGGGGTCTGTGTCCTGATGACTTTAAATTATGCCTGCAGCCACACAGATGGGACCAGCACTGTGATGGGAATGATGGACACTAGGACATGACCTGTAATAATGACACCATTTATGGCATTTTTTTTACCTCAGGATCATATGTGTGACTCCCAGAAGTACTGGAAGGAAACACCTCACATACCCTGAAGTGTTTATTAGGACTATGCAGTCAGTAGTTGCTTAGATGCAACAGAGCATTGAGAAGATTTTTTTTTTTTAGTGATGTCTTTGAGGAGAAACTTCAAGAGGCAGTTGATACATGGGTTGTGACGGTATTTGGAAATGTTGTAGCACTTCATACTCCTAGGCTGAGAGTACAAGAGACAGAGGAAGGAACCAAGCTGAAAAAAAACCAGTAGAAAAAGTTCTAGGGTAGAGAAGTGTAATACAGATTTGGTTGTAGCACTGTGTGATGTTCTGTTCTAAAATACTGCCTTAAGAAATCTGACCTCAGAAGAGAAGGGAGCAGAAGAGAGGGGAGTTGTGTGGAATCCACGTGCTTGTTTTTGCCTTTCAGGATCGGGCGGCACTCGCGGTCCCTGGACACGGCGCGGTTTGTGTGCGCCTTCTGCAGGGGGCAGCTGGTCCTCAGGCAGCCCCCGGGCAAGGGGGGCACCCCTGCCAGGACACAGCTCACGCCCTTTGCCAAGTATGTGAAGGAGAACTATGGACTTGCTAAGAGAGAGCAGCACGGGCTGAGTCACGCGGAGGTCATGAGGAAACTCAGCGCTGATTTTGCTTTGAAAACCAAACTGGAAGATTCCTTTTAATATCTCAATACACCTCCTTTCTTGGTGCCAATTAAATTTTGTATAGAGACAGTAAAAGTTCTGAGCAGCACTTACACACAGCATGTCTTCAGTGACTACAGTGATTTACTCTTTCTTCGGGGCAGCTGCTGTGCTGTAGACCCTGTGTGTGTGTGCTGAAGAACTGCTGGGTGTGCAGCTGGGTGGGATTGCCAGAGGCAACAAAGTCCAGGCCCACCAGCCCAAGCCCTCTGACTCTGTCTGAATGACTCCCAGGCAGGAAAAGGGGCATACCTCAGATAGGCTTCAACATGGGTTCAGATACTCTCCCATGTAGAGCTTCCTGAGAGATCCTTGGCTGTTTTTGTTAAAATTAAGTGGTGGGTAGATGGTGCCTTAAATCTATTAACAGAATGTGTGAGTTTCTCCAAAGCCATTGAGACCTCTGTAAGATTGAAGCTCTTTGATTCAATTTGAATGTAGTGTACCTCTATCAGTGTGATTTCATAGAAACTAAAATAGCTGCAGAAGGTCAGGTTGGGGAAAGCAGATTCAAACACTTTCCCCCGTAGAATGAGGAGGTCCTGTCAATGGCTTAAGTCTTTCCTGTAAAATGCAACTGAATGTGTGTTACAGTGTGTGTGTGTCTTCTGTAAGCAAATTGCTCAGGGGATTAATAATTTTTGATAATCAATAAATGCCAGTTTGATATGAACTCTTGCAATGAACCAGGCGCCCTTGTTTCAATTTAATCATGGCTATGTAGGAATACAGAACCCTGGTACGAGCCCAGCTCTCCTGGCTGGAGAGCCAGGCTGAGGATCAGCACAGTCCTTAACATCCTTTTGTCACTGGGATTACAATCCAAGGATCCCCATTCCAGGAGGCCCAGGGCTGCTGGGTCATCTCCCAGGAGCCCTCACCAAGCCTGGGAGCACTGAGGCACCACCCTCCCTCCCCCAGCAATGATGAAAGTAAGGAGCATTTGAACTAGAAAATCAATAGGAAAAACACCAGCTCAAAACCACTGACCATTCAGAAACTGATTAATTACTGTTCACAGCACTTCCAAGGAAAAAGAAAACAGTAGTGAGCAATATAATTCAAGGAAGTTCTACTCTTAGGGGATTTGCCAGTAGAAATGCAGAAAGATTGAAAAATCAGGTCTGACAAAGCAATGGGTTTATGGGGCTTCCACACCTTGACAGCACTTTACAGCTGCTAATCAATATTGGCTGTCACTGACAGGCACTGCCTTCCTCAGCTCTGTTACTTTCATTGTCCCATCCTTTGCTCACATGAGACAGATTCACAAGACAGAACACAGATGAGGATGTACATGATAGGGGATACTGTGAAATGCAACACCAAAGACATTTAAAGGGATTAGTTCAACAACAGCTATTTTGTTCCAGTCTTAAGAAATTTCTGCAGTTCAGCATGTAAGGAACTCAGGCTTGTTTATCTACCAGTTCCCTGCCCAGCATCTTAACCTTCTTCCCTCTGGGAAGGAAGCACAGTCCTCTCACAGCCAGCAGAAATAATTCATTTTGTACAGAACCTCAGTGCTGGGCACCCACCAACATTTCATGGAGTAAGAGAATACAGACTGACCAAAAAATGCAGGCACTGGCACTTTGTAGCATTCATTTCATTTCTACTCCCAACAGCTCTAGCTTTGGAATTCTTTATTTGGTTTGACGTATGCTGAACACAGATCCTATGTCAAAGATCTTCCAGGTCTGTTCCCAAGCTTCCCTCCCACCTCCTACCTGCCTGGGTGAATGACCAGTGATCCAGAACATTACTAGAGATAAGATCATGGTCAACTGAAGCTACTAAGAGAAGGCTGAAGTTGGCAGCATCAGATATGACAGCAGGGACACACTTTTCCCCTCAAACCCTCCTGTTCCAGGCTCCTGGAATACATGTAAAAGCAGTAGGACTTCTGTCAAAATACAGAGGGAGAAACAACATGTTCCCTAGGTGTGTGCTGTCCAAAACAGGAGTCTTCAGGTGCTGCCCAGCCCCACCACTGACTGAGAAGTGCAGCACCTGCAGACACAGCCCTGCTTTGCACCAAGCTGGGGCAGGTAAAGTCCCAATCCTGGAGATGTGCTCTTTGCTGTAAGAGCAGAGGCACAGCCAGTACCTTCACTGAGAGGCAATGGAGGGCCACCCTTCAGCCTGGAGTAGTTCTTGAAGATTTTTTCAAGTCTCTTTCCTGAAGGGTCTGCATTTCCTCCTCACTCTAAAGCAGCGAGTTCCTCCAGCAGCTGCTCTTTCTCCTGCTGCAGCTCCTGCACGCGCTGTTTGTTCTGCTCCAGTCTGTCCTCCAGCCACTGCAGCAGGGGCCCACTGATGGCAGACATTTGGCTGCAGAGGTTCTTTGTGAACACTGCAAAGAGCAACAACACATCATGCCAGGGCAACACACAAAGAGTTGGTGCTACACCACCCCCAAAGCCAACAGCTGGCCAAGGAACCCTTCCAACATCCTGGCCATGGCAACCACACGTGTCCACAGGAAGGTCAGAACCAGCAGCTTCTAACAGGGAAACAGTTTCAGTCTGCCCCAGGCAGGAATGACAGACTTACAGTGAAAATCTGCACACAGCTCATCACTGATGCTAATTAATTTCTAAATTTAGAAGCATCATAGACTGCCTCATTTCCTAAATGTGTGAGAATGGACAATGGGGTAATAAACTTGGAACAGAAGTGGGGTTAGGATTGACCCCATCACACTGGAAAAGGAAAGATGTCACACCCATGTAGCACATAAAGTGCCAGGAGATGGAAGTGTGCATACAGGTCAGCCAGATACTACTTTAACACTCAACAAATCCCAAATCCCCTTTCCTGTTCCAACAGAAAAAATAACCTAAACAAACCAAACCCCAAAACCCCAAACAATCCCAAAGTCTTCTGTAATTTTAACCAATTCTACAAAGCCTGAAGGATACAACGTTCATGAACCCCCAGGATTAGGGTGTTTTACAACCTTGACATTTTCATTTAAGTATCTAGTTACAGTTCTGTTCCTATGTAACAAGATTCCACTATTTTGATTCTGGGAGCAGCACCCTGGATTGTCACATGAATCCTTACCTGAGCCGTTATGGATCTTGGTTACAGAGTCCAGATGTGTGAGGCTAAGGGAAGGAAAAGAAAGCAGTTTAAGAGACAAGACAGCAGGGAATTGTGTATTAAACCCAGGCAGTAAAAGCAGCTGCCCACAAATCACTGACCAGATCACAGGTGCACCTAAACCTCTTCACTTGCACATTCACAAGGATAACAACCCGTGAGCACAAAACCCCACAATTCTGCTGATAACCCCAGGCTCAGGTTCTACAGACTTCAGTGAGTTCTAGAGAGGCACATCAGCTGCTAATCCTTCTTAATTTCTACAGTTGTGCCAAGGCTTTGGTGCTCTAAGTACAGCAACAACAGAACATGTCAGCAAACACAGCCCTGGATAGGGGCAGAGCCCCAGGGCTGTTACCTGTGAATTCTCCTGTAGGCATCCTGCTCTTCTTGGCAAAGGATCTTGGGCAGCTCCACAGCTGATTCCAGACACACTTTCCCAATGGTTTCATGGGGGACAACATGAATGGGAATTTCAATCCTTTCATATCTAAAAGGGTATGAGATATAATTAAAGGCAGCAAACAAAAAAATTACTTCTACAACCTTACAACAGTCTGTCCAAGGCCTGGCAGTGCTGCACATCCACTTTTGGGAACACATGCCTGAGCTGACAGGCAAAGGGAAGCATTTTATACCCACATACTTGTCTTGAATTTTAATTGTAAGGTGCAAACCTGAGGGCTCGACCTCTAGAGCTGGAAGCAAAAAGGTGGGGCTGCTACACAACGAATTGCAGCACAAATCCCCACCCTGACCTCAGCAAATCTTAAGATAATAAATTATCTAGGCTAAATGAAACACTCCTAATCTTTAGATTCTCTTCCAGCAGCCTGCATGAGCAGAAGTCAGGAGACCCTGTGCAAGCATCTCTGTACACTCACTCCTCACAGCTGAGAGGCCACTTATTAGAGACAACCCAGAGAAAGAAAAGAAAAGACAAAATACAACTGGACATAAAATTCTTCTGCTGTACTCACTCTGAGCTCTTCTGGGCCTGAATGGACTGGAAACAGGTATAGAGAATTCTGCCTGTCTAAGAGAGACAGCACAAAGTCAGATTCCAAAGGCAAAAAACATCTAGAACCACACATTCCTTTAGGAAGCAGAATATGGTTTCAAACAGAATTCCAACAGGTTGCAAAGTCACAGACCTTTTGTTGTGATTTGCTTGCTGGAGCTGCTTAAAGCATATGTTGATAAATCCTTTAATGATGAATAAACTTGAGCAGCAGCTGCCTGGACAGCCTAGACCTGACTGCTTATCTCACAGGACAGCCATACCTCCTGGAGAGGCTGGAGCACAGAGGGGCTGGGCTGGACACCTGAGGGAAGAGCCCTGCCCCATCTCAGTGCACCCACTCTGCAGCTGCTGCTGCAGCCCCCCTGGGCAGCCAGGCTGTGGGGCAGCACAGAGCAATCACCACTTGTTCTCCTGTCCTTGGGATCACAAATCCAACCACCACCATTCCCACAGTGCTTTCCACGTGCTCCCAGCAGAGCTCTGCCCTTCTTGCAGGCTGCACCCAGGGGCTTCAGCTCTGCCCTGATGTTTCTCAGGAGCACCTGGAGGGCTTGTTGCCATTTTTAAGATGCCTACCTTGGTGTTCTTGTCCTCGATGAAGCAGGAAAAGATCAGCCCTACAAACCCTTGGTCCATCATCTGATACATGGCCTGTGTGCGGACATCTGCAGGCACAGAAACGAGAGTGAGACCTGCCCTGCTCTCCTGCAGGAGTGGGAAATGATCTGCCACCTTTTGAAGGGTGATCTGGAACTGGGTAACCAATGTCACAAACTTTATGTTTACATCCTTACTCTGGGTGACTTAAGTTTCAATAAAAAATGTGATCCAATTAAAAAAGTAATTAAACAGCAAATCTTAAAAATAGAAGATGAGTTCACAAAACCAGGAATCATCTCACAGCCAGCCTGGTGCCACAGGTCACCACAGAGTCCAACACGTATAAGATACTCATGTACTTCTTCTATGAAAGTTTTCAGCTATGCATTAACACTCACAGATGTCAGAAATCACCACAGCAGGCCCAGGATTCCCACAGCTTTTTTTTGCTATTCTCCACACCCAAGGTCTGTTTTATCTGTCTGGAAGAACAGCAGCACCAGCAGCAGCTGATCTCTGACTCCTGGGTCATGTTTGAGTCCCTGGAGAGCACACACAGGACTGGGGCTACACTGCCAGGGGCCCCTGAAGCCCACCCAGACAATCTGGTCCTATCAGGGGATGTCTGAGACACAGAACTGTTGGAATGTGCAGCTCTGGCACTGCAGTGACTGAGCACCAGGATCAGCAGCTGGGAGATTCACCCAGAGCCCAGCCCAGGGCTGCTCTTACCGACGTGTGACGGCCAGACAGTGATGTGGGGGTGGGAGTGGTACCAGCCCACCACCCTCATGGGACGTCCTGTCATTTCAGCCAACCTGTGTGGGAGTCAAGGAGCTCTGGGAACCAAGAGACAAAGGCAAGAGCTGTGTGCACAAGGAAAACCAGCAGAGTTTTGTAAGTTTCTAACAAGTCAACAGAATTCCAGACCCCTTTGGAGGGGTGATAAGACAGTGCAGGGAGCTGATGGGAGCCTCTTCCCCAGCACCACCAGGAGTCAGTGCTGCAGAAGCAAACTGGATTCTGTTTGCATGTGGCAACAAACAACATCTCAGCAGCTGCTCAGAGCAGCATCCCCGAGCGTGTGCAGGGAAGAGGCTCCCAAGTGCAGCTCCTGGAGCCCTGCTGACCTTTCATCTTCCACTCAGCCTCCCTGCTGAACTGCCACCCCCCTCCACAAACACACTGCAGCTTTACCTGTGACCAAATACAGAACAATGATAAAAAATTTATACCACAATTCCACTGCAAGTGCTGGAACCAACAACGGCTGCAGGGAAAGGCAAGTGCCAGCACAGCCCTCGCAGCTGAGCAGCTGCAGGAGGGAGCAGCTGACGGCTTCAAGCCAGCTACAGGCCTAAAACACAGCACATGAACAGAGCTCTGAGGTAAAGCACTGGCGAGCCTGCTGCTGTCTCTGCTAAAGGATATCTCTGCCTCAGTGGAAGCAGCTGAGAGCTGCTCTGGTGAGATCTCCACACGGTCCTTCCTCTTGTCAGAGCGGCGCAGGATTATCACAGAATGGATGTGCACGATTCGGCTGGTGTCAACCTAACGACACGGAGGGGCAATCAGTCAATCCTCTGCTACACAAACAACCACCCGCAGGGCACGGCCGGCTCCTGTGAGCATCACAAGGCACAGGTGCGCACCGGAGCACGCCGGGGCACGGCGATGGGCAGCTTTCCTGGCTCTGAGCTCCGACTCTCACAGGAGCTGACCTACGCGCTGGCGGCTGCCAGGGCCGCAGACGAGAGAGGTGCCGGGGTCGCTCCGTGCGCGATGCCGGCGGTCACAGCCCGCGCCCCGCCGTCCCACGGCCCCGCGCAGGCNCCCACGGCCCCGCGCAGGCCACACCCCCCATAGGCAGCGCCGCCCCCCGCCCCTCCCCGGGGCCGCCCCTCCGCGGGCGGTACCTCTCCGATGCAGAGCCCCATGACCTCCTCCTTCTCGGTGCTCAGCGCGTGGTTCAGGCACACCAGGAACGCGTCCGCCTCCAGGTGCACCGCCTGCACCGCCATCTTGCCTTCCCCGCCCGCCTGCCCTCGCCCCGCCCCCTCGGCGGACGGACCAATAGCAGCGGCGCCCGCGGGCCCTCTCAACCAATCGGCGCGGCCTCCGGCGAGCCGAGCTGTGCGNCGGGGGGGACGCGGTGGCTGCGGCGATGTGCTGCGCCTTCCTCCCGCCGCTGCGGCCGCGCCGCCCGACCCGCCATGGCCGGTCCGGTGCCACGGCCGTACCACACCCCCTCCCCTCCAGCCCTTCCTGCCCGGCTTGGCCACGCTGCCCCCCCGCTCCCGCTCCTCGGCCCGGCTCCTGCATCCCTTCCCTCGCCCTCCCCGCCCCTCTGCGTGGCTCCCCCCGCATTATGGCCATCTTTTGTGTTCCTGTTTTTTTAGATCCCACCAAAACTCGGCCTGCCCTCCCCACGCTGCTGGACAGCCCGGCTGGTCGGTGAGCATCTGCTACCCCTCAGTAGGTCGGGCAGAGCGGAGCGTGGAGTCAGAGGGGCTTGCTCCAGGCAGAGTAGAGTCCAAACCCCCAAGAAGAAGCTTTAGAGTGCCTGCACATGCCCTTAAGTCACCAGATCATCAGACCCCTGAGTTGTTGTCAGAGCCGGGCTGGGTTTTTCAGGAAGGCTCAGCACCCTTGCAGCCCTGAGGTGTGCAGGCAGCTCTCATGCCCCAGCAGAAGGCCAGGCTGGCCAGCCTTGCTCTGGGGGCTGTAACTATGTCAGCACAGCACTGCTGAGCCTCAGCAGTGCTTTTCCTTGGTGCCTAAATGGCAGCTGAACTCCCGGTTGCTTTTTAGAACAGAAGGTGATAAAGGGTGGAGTTTGTTCAGCTCACTGAGCTCCAGCTCTGGGGTGGTCCAAGCAGCACCTGGAGCAATTTCTGTCACTGTTTCCGTAAAATATTTTAATGTACCCAATTTAAAACCAAATAAATTGTTGTCACTACAAGCTGCATTCCTCCTCCTGGCCATTTTCACATTTATCCATGTATTATGGCTCAGAATTCCATCCAGGTCCCAGAACCACATTAAACTTCTAAGATTGATGCTAAGATGGACAGAACACCTGCCAGTATTATTCCTGTCTGTGGGGATTGGGATTTGAATCTCCCCAAAACAACACTTTGAACAGCTCATCCTTCTACAGTTGTGCTGCTGGGAATGTTAAAAGTCTCAAAGGATGATGCTGCAATCCGCAAATTTAAGTTGTTGGGGTTTTTTTTTGGTTGTGGTGGGGTTTTTGATAGGTTATGAAGCAAGCAGTGTAAAAACCCGGGTTTAAAACTTGTTTAAAATATAAGTAAGCTCTCTTCTCCTCCCAGCCATGTCTTCCTTCAGGCTTTGTTTTTGCTTTCTGATCAAACCTGCAGAAATAGACACTGTGTATGTTTTCAGGTGCACTGTCTGAACGTGTGCTTGTGGAACTTCCAGTTTGTTTGGTGTGTTTGGGTGCTGCAGACAGACCTGTCCCCCCTCAGACCCAGTTCTGTCCCCCCTCAGACCCAGTTCCTGTCCCACCTCAGACCCAATTCCTGTCCCCCCTCAGACCCAGTTCCTGTCCCACCCCAGACCCAATCGACGGTTTTGCCTGACCTCAGGATTTTCCATGTGGCACTAACTGGGCACCTCCACAGGCCAGACTGAGCCTTTGAACTTTGCAGTTCTGGGGAAGCTTGGGGGCAAATCAGTGGGGCAAAGGGTGAAAACACACATTAACCTCTGCCCATTCTGCACAGTGTCCTCTGCACGAGACCTTGTTCTGTTGTCCTGGATCTGTCATCACTGCCATCTCCACACACCATGAACACAAACGTGCATGTTGTGCTTTAGTCCTCCTGCCTGTAGTTCAGCCAGGCTGAACCAGGTCAGTATTTGGATAGGAGACCTTCCAGGAGACTTTACTTACAGTAGGAAACACAGTTCACTTACTGAGATGTATTTTTGTATTACTGGAGCTAGGCTTGAGCCTTCTGGTTCTGGGTGTGATGAGCTGTAGAAATTCCAACTTTGAATGGAATAAAAGCAAGTTCTTGGGCATTTCTGGTCATGATGGAACTTTTTGCAGTTTACTGCAAAGTAGGAGAGTATCCTGGCCGAATTCCACCTGGGGTGATTACATTCAGCTGACTGAAAATGAGCAGTGGCGATTGCTGCATTTCACTGTTGGGCAGAGTGGTTTACACAAAGGGGTTTAAATTTGTAAAGTGGCTTAGGGTAAAGCAGAAAGGAAAAGAATTACAGAAATGTCCCTTTAACCCTAATTCCTGAAGGCCTTGTGAGCCTTGCCAGACTGCTGTCACATTCCTCTAAATGCCAGTGATCCAGCTGGCAGGGCATTCCTTGGAATGCCTGTCCCTCATCACAGGATGGCTGTCAGAACAGTGGTGCTTTGTGTAGGGCACGTACACATCCCCACACATCAAGCAAGGAAACAAACAGAATGGCAGAAAAAAAAGAAGTAATAAAAGAGCATTCAAAGTTTTCTTTGTGACAGTGCTGTTCAGGCTGATCCGTGGTTGGTGTTTTGTTCTCAAAAAGGCTGAGTGCTCCTTTGGCTCAAAAAGGTAGAGAAACGCTGATGTGAGATATGGAAAGCATCATGGAAGAGTATTTTCTGTTATATATGCACCCCAATGTATAACAATTGATTTTTTTCTCTCCCTTACTTTCCCTCCTTTATTTTGTACCCAGATTTTCTTGCTCCTGTTTGAAATATGCCTTATAACCTTACAAGTTTTCAGAAGACCACTGTGTTTCACTGGGATAAGGAATATTGCATCTGCTTCATAGCAGGAGGATGTTGTATGTGTTACAGCTTAACTTTGTTCTACTTTACACCTAGATAAAGGATGAAGACTGTCTGTACCATTTTGATTACCTCTTCTAGGGTTCAAAGAGAATCATTTCCCCTGACCTCCATTTGCTAATGGCTCAGCTTGATCTAACTGGCACACAGATAAACGTGCTGTTAAGCAAAAGTTACAGTAGCAGGAACCACCTCAATGCCCCGAGCTCCTCCGCCCGTGTTGGTGGCTCTCTGTGACCAGCCAAAAGCCGAGCGACGCAGTCCTGAGAGCTGCTCCCGAGGAGTTTGTGTGTGAATGGACAGTGCTGCCACCCCTGAGAGATGAGACAAAGGACCCTGCACCCCGACAGCTCTGCAAGCTCCAAAGATGAGCGTCCTGCACACCGAGTTCTGTGCTTTGTCTCCAGAGTGATCTTCGTTCCTGTTAAGCTCACCTCACTCCTGGTCACGAGTTTTGCTTTTGGGATTTAGACCACCATTTCCCCCTCCCCCGTTTTACACAAAGACTGTTAATAGGACTGTTAGTGGAATGAGCAAAGCCAGTACTCCCAGGGTTTAACTTTGCACCAATAGCACCTTTTTGCCCCAGAATGCCTTACCAATGCCACCCAGCACGCGTGTCCCAGTGTACGACTCGGCCTGACGTTTCCGTTGGCTTAGGCACCACCTCAGCCTCCCGAGCTGACTTTTAGGGACGTTTCCGCACGTAGCATCTCATCCAGCGAGTCAGACACCACCTGTCTGCCAGGTCCGGGAGCTCTCTCCGTGAATGTGCTCAGAGCTAAAGGCACCACGTGTGCACCCCGCGGGCCGATGCCGTCCACCTGAGCTGCCGAAGCGCCCGAGGGATGGCAGAGGGAGGGGAGGCTGGCGCTCCTCCCGTGCGGCTCTGGGTGCGGCGCGTGGGGGTTTACTGCGATGAGCACCGCAAAACCTGGCTCGTGACTGCGGAAGAGGCAAGTGTGTGCTTTGAGCTTCGCCGTGGTTGTAGCATTGCTGTTTCAGGTGCCTCTGCTGCACTGCCAGTAACTGCCTGCTCTCTTTGTTACTTTCCCCCCAGGAGGAAGGTATGCTGAGGGCTCGGATCCAAAGAGTTCAGGTTCCCCTGGGTGAGGCGCTGCGACCCAGCCAGCTCCCCCCATCCCGGCTGCCTCACATGTGGCAGCTGTCCCAGGGTGAGCAGTACAGGGATAGTAACTCTCGCGTTTGGGAGATAGAGCACCATCTCATGGTAAGGATGGTGGCAACAATAGACCATAGTCATGCCTGTTTGTGAAGTCATTTGAGATCCTTGAGGGACGGCAAAGGACTGTTATTTTGTTGAAGTCCATTAGCTCAACCACAGTAAATGTAGACGTATTGAACTTTTCCTTGTCACTTACAGCTTGGTGGTGTTGAAGAACTGCTGCTTAAACTCGTGCCTGGGGATTAATCTGGTATGTGCAGACATTACCCCTGCTTTGTACTATTGCACTGTTTACTCCCAGTCTTTCTTTAATATGAATTTTTGTCTTTCAGGAGCAGTGGCTCCAGGAAGATGCCATTGTCTGTTTTGTACAATAAAAGGTTCTCTCTCCACTGAAATGCAGCCACCTTTGAGGTGGAAGCAGTTAAAAACAACACACAGCAACATCACACAAGAGTTTAGGACAGGCAGTGAAGAGGAGTATTGTGACCAAGTGAAACATCAGGGGCAGTTCTAGGTAGGCAGAATGTAATTGCCCCGAGTGGAGTTTGGCCAGGATGCTGCAAATAATGTCCTAGGGATACTGGAAAGTGCTGTGGGCTGGTGACTTGTCAGAAACTGGAAAGGCAGCAGCTCCCAGCTCTGAGCAGAGGCTGAACTGTGGCTCAGAGGGTTCAGTCTCACCACCACTTTCGGTGACAATGGTGTTTTCCTTAGAGGTCTCCCGTTCAACTACTGGTACCACCAGCTTTTGCTTGGCTTTTGATCTTACTCTGACACAGGTTACAGGTGTCACAGCTGCAGAGAAGTCAAATTGAGTGTCTGAAATCCTGTTTCCTATGGATTTGACCATTCAAGATGGAGCTGTCCTCCAATCTGGTTGAGGGTTTTTTTGGACAGAGGGAGAGGATTTCCAAGAGACTTTCTCCTGAAACAAAATGAAAAAAGCCCTCCTTGTTGGTTTTATGGGATGTACACAACTGAGTTGTTTGGTTGATTGTTTTTTTAAATACCTTCTCCAGGTGCAGTTCCATGACTTGCCACCAAATCCTTGGTTGTGTAAAGCTCGCAGAGGTGGATTTCACATAAATATGTCTTAGTATAAAGTCTAGAGATAGAAAACTGTTAAAATTTAGTCAACCATGTTAATTTGAATCTTTTCAGGAATCTTTGTACATCCAAGTGGAAAAGGACACATTTTGACTAGAGAAAAGAAAAAGGCTTTTAAACTTAGTGACATAAAACTTCCCATATTCATTCTCATCATCATCATCATCTTTTAGCCAGACACAGAGAGTCCTTGTGTTTGTTGGCAGGCACCTGCAAGCAGCAATAGATGTTTTCTGAATGGTGACAGTGGGGGAAATTGGGAGCTCTTGAAAGATGTGGCTGTAGGACATTGTCTTTCCCCCACCCCCTGAAAAGCACCTTGATCTACAGTAACATTTTCCTATCATTTTAGTTCCTGAACATGTCCCGGAAGGATCCTTGCCAGAAACAAGCCTGTGAAATACAGAAATGCTTGCAAGGTACCAAGTGTCATTCTGTCTTTGGTGTCTTGATTTTTGGTGAAATTTAATTCTTTTAACTTAACCTTGTTGTCCTTTCACCTTGAGAAGGAAACGAAGCACATTAGCATCGCCTGGTTGCAAAACGAACAAAATTATAACGTCTGATTCTAACAGAATTGCTTTGTGCTTAATTGTAAATAATGAGACATCATTAGTATAAAACAGAGCATTAGTAACAGTAATGTGCTTGGAGTGTTCTCCATGCTGGCAGTGAGATCCCAGGTGTATTTTTGGGACTCAGCTGTGGGCAGGGAGAGCTAGACATTATAATAAGCTCTCTTACAGCATGGTTAGTGAGGGAGTAGGTGGATTGTATGAGAAGACTGCAGAGCTGCTCCAGGGGTGTTTTAAGAGCAGGTCAGACAGAAGTCTGTCAGGAGCAGGTTAGGTGATCTGTCCTCACACCTCGAGGTGTGAGATGGTCTTCATGTCCCCCACATTTGTCTGGAGACTACCTTTTACTGTCTTCATGGTTTGGAGCATTCTCCCACGAAAGATTACCTTCTCTCCCTGTACTACTGCACTTAAAAGCTTATGGTTGACCCCGTTTTGGTCCCATCTGAGACAATGTTCTTTTTATAACATTCATGGAGGTTATTCCAAGTGTTTTGCCTGTGTAGGTTTGTGTTCAGTGTTGATCTGAATGGTTACATGTTGGCAGAGAAGCTCTTTGCTGCATTTACACTTCACTGTCACTGCTGCTCGAGCTGTCATTTTGGACTGCTGCTGTTCCTGTATTGTGCTGTGGAGCTGTCTAATGGGCACAGATGAAGCAGCTGAGTAGACAGAGAGAAAAGCAATTTTCCCCTGTAAAAACTAAAGTTCAGAGCCTTAACTGAGGAATGCACAGTCACTGTACCCAGCATGTAGGATGGAGGGTGGTGGGAGCTGGACCTTTGGAAGATGCTGACTTCTCAAAAGTCATTGTTCCAAAAGGTCTTGCTGCTTCCTCTGTGAGACTGAATGCCCACTGTAAATCTCTTTTGTGTTTTCCTATCTGTGTGTGACTTCCAGGAATGCATCCTTGACAGATAACAGTGTGTGCCTATATGTAGCCACAGTTTTAGAAACAAAGCTGCAAAGGCAGAGGGACAGTTAGGAGAGCCTTGGAGCACTCACCAACTGCAGGTTATGGCAGAGAGAGATCAGCTCTCCTCTCCAAGGGCCTGCTGTGCCTCCTGGGCTGCCAATTTGCAGCAATCACCACAGCCTTTTTCTCAGGGGTGATCTCTGTGTTTGTATTACAGCTCGCTCACCAACCCAGTCAGGGAATTCATAGTCCAGTGATCACAGCAGTGTGGTTTGCTCATTAACCAGAAGGTGTTCACTGCTGCTTTCTGGGCTCTCCATGGGTGCTGTATCTCTCACAAGCTGCTGTTATTTCTTTTAATCTTTTAAAAGTCAGTGTGGGTGTGAGTGCAGCTGTGTAGTGGTTGCAGAGCTCATTCAAGGCAGAGCAGGTAGCTCTGCATGCCCTGTGTTTCTGGGCAGACAAGCTGGTGGTTCTTAACTCCAACCAGACTCAGTCTGTTCCTGCAGGGCTCCTCTCCGAGAGCCTTTGGCCACAGTTTTAGATAGCTGGAACTAAAGAGGATTTTTGTGAGCAGAGAAAATGATGGAATGCTTGTAAGCAGCTGAAGAGCTGGGCTAGGTGTGCTCCCTCAGGGAACAAAGCCTGTTCCTCTCTGCAGACCTGGTGTCTCTTTCTTATCTTCCAGCGAACAACTACGTGGAGTCCAAGTGCGAAGCTGTGCTTCAGGAGATGCGGAAATGCTGTGCCCGGTACACCAAGGGCAGATCCATCTGTTGTTCAGGGTTTGAGAGAGAAGAAAGGGAGAGAGAAAAGGTTAAGTTGGCTTCAGAAGGAATTTCCCCACCACCTCAGTAACATAATGCAGCTCCAGCAGGTGCTGGAGCATGGACTCACTTGAAGAGCTCGTGTGTGTTTTTTCAAGCCTTCTTTAGACTTTCAGAAGAGCCAGATTGCTCCTAGAACACACCGTTCGGCACACCAAAAAGTTTAACACAGTACCAACAGATGGCCTGGTTAACAAACTTTATTTTCTGTATGAACACATAATCTATGTTGCCTCTGCATCACACCTGTGAAATGTCAACTTGATGTTTTTAGGATGCTTACCTTACTCTAATCCATCCTTGCTCTAAAAATGGAGAATTGGAACCAAGTGATTCTGGCTTCTGGAGCGAGAGGTACAGGAAATGAGCTCAGAAGAGTGAGTTTAAACATGAAACAAACCCATCTTGACACAACAAAGGTATTGCTGCCACCATGCAGTAGATCCAGTCAACATTTGCCTGTCCAGTGGTTCAAGCTCAAGAATGGGAATCAGGTCTGATGATTGTTCCTAAGTCTTGCATAGATCATGAGTGACTACAAGTCACTTTGCCTAAGTGCCTCCACTGGACAGAGTTGTTTATTTTATATTTGAATTGCCTACACGCTGCTATTTGCATGACAAAGATGTTACAGGAACATTATTTCAGGGATTGCTACAGGGATAGGATATTTTTTTAAAAAAGCAATATTCATTTGAAAGATTTGACTGTTGATACAAAATTTATAAATTTATGTCTAATTGAACACCTTTAAGCAATATGCTTTGAATCGAAGTCTAGTTAAACCTGCTGATACCCAAAGGCCTGTCACAGAGCCCTGGGCTAGATCCAAGAACTGACTTAGGTGCTGCTTACTGAACAAGCAGTTGAAGGCAGTTATTTTCCACACAGCATTCCAGACTCACTCCCAAGCCGTCTGTGTCTGGACCCCAGGAGAGATGGCTTTCCAGAAGCTCTCGGCCATGCAGCAGAATTTCCTGTGACCTGTAGGAAGAACTCATAGACAGGTTCCTGCACCACCTTTCAGAGCTGCCTGTCTCGCTGTCCCCTGTAGCAGGAAGTCCAGGCACCCAAATATCAGGCTCCCAACCCACTAGCCCTAACTCTGTCATTAGATCTAGCCGTAAAGGACTATTGTGCTGTGAGCAAGTACAACTTACTTATGAAATAGAGCTTCTATAAACAGACCACTGAGGTCTAGGCACAATAGTTGTGTGTATTGAAGCCTAGAAGAGCAAACCATCTGTATTCACTGCTCTGAAATATCATGGTACAAAATAAACGACTGGAACAAATTGTGGTCTCCGTTTGGTTGGTTGTTGAGCTGCAAGCTGGGCTAGCTTGGCTGCCATTCACAGCCCAGAGCCACGTGAGATCATCATGTTTAAATAGAAGCTGCTTGATATTTTTACAACTGGGGCTGAAGATCAGAATAATTTAGGGCTTGTCTTCCCCTCACACTGCTGCCCCCCGCCCCAAGAAAAACCCTTAAAACAAAACACAAGGGTTTAGTGTCCTTGAAAAGTAGGGAAAAGTGATGACAATGTTGTGAACCACCTCAAACACTGACAAGTAGCTCATTTTTCTCTTTTGCCCTATCTGAGCAGGAACAGTGGAAAGAAAGTCAGTAAGAGATGATAAACCATATGTATTTAGGCTTCTGTTGCACCTATGAAAAAGAAATAGCCTTGTCTCCATGCCCATTTGCAGTTGGGTGGAACAAATTTGCTCAGCAGAGGCAACCCAGGCTGGCTACACCCCCACCTCCTGCCCTAGAAGCACCCCACTTCTTGGGAATATGGGTGATTGGTGCCAGGATGATCAGGGAGAGGGATTTATTAAGGCAGCCCAGGTTATCTGTGTGGCTGAGGGGAGGCTGGTGCCCTCATAGAATCGTTTAGGTTGGAAAAGACCTTTAAGATCCTCGAGTCCAACCATTCCCCAGCACTGCCAAGTTGACACTAACCCACGTCCCCAAATGCTACCTGCTGCACGCCTGCTGCTGGTCTGGCTGTAGGTGCTCCCCCCAGTCACAGTGAGACAGGAACAGGCTGCTTCCCAGGAAGCCAACAGACCTCACCCAGAGAAGCATTTAGAGCAAAACTGTTTAATAAAATATCACTTCAACAAGCATATACATACAATATATAAAACCACTTTAAAAGCCTAATGTGTTTGAAATCTCATAGTGTAACAGATGTCAGAAGTTGTTGAAACAAGACTAAAAGGAGCAGGAGTGGGGAGGAGAAGGGACACCTCATCTTGGCACCTGCAGCAATGAAAATGCATCCCCCCAGAGGCTGATTCAGCATCAAAGCTTCCAGTGTTGACCCACAGCATCAAACAGTGCCAGCCACGAGCCCAACACTGGCACAGCAGAAAGATTTGCCACATCGTGACGTCCTTGTCCATTCCCTGCCTACATTCACATCAAACTCAACATGAATCTGTTACTTGTTTCCCCTTCCAGCAGCAATACAGGCATTTTAGCTCCCTCTCTGGGCCATTTCTCTGCGTAGCAGCAAACTGGCACTCGAGTAGAACCCACCCCACCTAGGGCTGGGCAGAAAGAGTGACTTACTTGAGCCTGAAAACCATCCCTAAGGTCTGTTAATGATTTGCTTTGAGCTTTGTCGTTGGAGAAAGCTTTGTGGAGACCAGTGCATCTCAGAAGAAGTCGTGTTATGCAGCCTCCCCAGCCAAACAGCAGCAATGCTGTTGTCCTACGGGAGCAAGAGATACCCTGCAAGACCAATGTATCAATTTATGCATGCTCATTTCTTCAGATCCTACAGGAAAACAAACCAAATCCCAAAAAACCACCACCATCATCTGTCACTCCACTGCCAAACATCAATTTATTGAGGACCTATTTGCTGCATCCCATCACTCTGGCAGTCCAAGAGGGCCTTTAGGAAGGCCATTGTTAAATGGATGTGAGCCCAGCTGCTCCTTCATTCTCCTTGGCCATGTATGGCAGGACAGGAGCAAAGACAGCAACTTCTGTCTCTTGATTACTTGCAGCCTCTTTTCAGATCCTGAGGGTGAGAAAAACCTCAGCTTAATCAATGTGGTGCTACACTGACACTTCAGTCAACAGAGCTGAAACAAAACTGACAACTGCAAGTGCTCATTCCAAACTCTCTGTGCAAGAACCTACCATTTCAGCTCTGCCAGCAGCTCCTAGGGGAAGAACCCATTTCCAGCCATACTGAGAGCAGCAGATCACAAAGCCATTGCACAGCACTGGAAATGGGGTGCAGCTGCTGAGCCAGGTGCTGCAAATCACCCACCCACGAGTGTCATTGTTCCCTACCACGTTTCCCATTGAAGGATGAGCTGACTTTCACATAAAACCCCATATCCTGGGCAAGAACTCCTACCTATACCTGCTGGAGGACATCACCACGTTGTCAGGCAAGTCCATCTCACAGAATACTTCTGGGGGATGTTTCTTTGTACTGCACACAACTGCACTGAGTCAGACTGTCCAAGACCAGCTGAGCTCTGCACCTGGGCTGCCTCATCACCTGCAGGAGAAGGGCTGCAGCTGATGGAATTAAGCAAGCAGCTTTTCTCGTGGAAATGGCAAACACAAAGAAGGAAGGAACATAACTGAGACAGAAGTATGCAAACGAAACAGTCTCACAAGAGCACAGTCTGGTTTTCACACGAGTTTTGTCATTTCAGTTGCTTGCAGAGACGAGGGAGAAGGAATTTGTGCTCTTCAGAGCCAGGTAAAGGACTGCACTCCAGATTTCACATCATCCCCCTTCTCCAGTAGAGCTGGCAGCAGGGACCTGGACCAGTACAATGTACCCTAAGCAGGGATGCATTTCCTGTCGACAATCCTGTCCCACATGGTTACAGCTTAGAGAGCATCACCAAAATGCCAAAGTGACTAGAGAAGGTCGTGGTAGACATGGAAACCCCAGTCAGAGGCCCAGGGTGATTTACAGTAAGTGGTACAGCTGAAATGCCCCCATCTGACACAGCCAGGTTGGGCCTGCTGGAAGCAGGAGAGAGCCTCAAAGGCTGAGTAGTCAGGTGGTTCTACAGCACAGATGAGGAAAGGGCCTGGAGAGTCAGCCTCAGTGCTCAGTTTCCATCAGCAGTGCCAGTGCTGCAATTCCAGTATGGGGAAGGATACCAGCAGAGAGAAAGCCAAATGGCCATCTATGTGCAGTGCAACAGCAGGGGGAGGACAGGAAAATCCATATTCACCTGTCCTGGACACAGTTCAGACTGTCCTTTGACACTTCTGTATCCACCCCAGGACAGTCAACCACATTTTGGATTGCACAGACTACCTCTGTGCAGAGGGAAGCAGACGTTTTCCAGGTGCCAGGGCAGGAATACTGAAAGCTAAATCGTGGTGAAGAGCTGACAGCTGTTGTACACATATACTGGCAGACAAAGGTACATGTAACAGTCCTGAGCACCTGGAAGAAGCACATTTAAGAGGTTTCTCTGCCACTACATTTTTATGACATTGAAACTCATCGGAAAATTTGATACTGGGCTTATTTGGTGAGAAGTCATAACGACACACTGGGAGTTGTAAGCTTTCAGACCAACCCCAGCACTCTAACAGCCCAGACAGAAGAAAAAGGTGGAAATCAGAAGCAGCACTGTAAGAAATAAGGGCTGGAACCTGTGAGCAGATGGGACTGAGTCTGTTGGCAACATCCTTTGACTTCTAAGTGAGAGATAACAGCAGTAGAGGAGGGGAGGGGAGGTTGGGCATGAGAGGAGAGTGCAGCTTCTAGGATGCCATTCCAAGCAGGAATCCTCCAGCAAATCCTCCAGTCAGGATAACATTCTTCTTCAGAAATATGATCACCTAAGCAGGGGCAAGAAGAGACAACAGTGTTCAACAACATCAGGCCACCCACTGACCCTCCTGCTAAGAAGACATCCCTCAGGCTGTTCTTCAAGGCCAGTAACGCTCAGAGTGATGCCACTGCTCAGATTTGGGAAAGCTTCCTACCTAATGACCTCCCCTCCCTAACTGCACCAGCACACAGTCCATTTTTCAGCCTGCTCAGCCATGAGCAGCCAGCTCCTCCAGGAGAATGCTGTGGGAAATGGTGTCTTCCTAAAGTCTAGGTAGACAACATCCACAGCTTTTGCCATCTCTCCAATTTTGCTGTCATGCAAGAATTCCCTCCTTGTATTTGCACAATGGAAGATCCGTAACAGCACAAGAGTCAATCCTGTTTTCTGCTGTCCCTCCAGCGCATGCCCTGGGAGAGCTGTCTCACCTCATCCGCTTTGCTTTTCACTTCTGGAGGCATTTTATTACCACTGCTGTGAAATTTCAGCTGCTGCTTGGCTTTGTTCACGTCCCGTTGTACTAGATTCCAGTCCACCTTGATGTATCCCGTGTGGTTTGCAATCTAGAGTTTTGAGGATTAGGAAAAAAGTTCCCGGAGTGAAGTCCTGCATGACCACAGCTAAACAGACCCCCTTGCCCACCTTCCTCGACCACAGCCACCTCTCACACAATAGCCCAGTGGGCACACTGGCTTAAAAACTGGACAGAACACCACCCCTGGAGCTGTGTCAACTGTTCTGCAACATCTGTCTCCCACAGTAATCCCCCAACAGCTGGGCACACACTGCAGCTTAGCCTGCTTCAGCCTCTCTTCCCTAATGTAAAGCTGGCATCACCTCCCCCCTCACAACTGCCATGGATATTGTTGGGACTCCCTGCAGTTCTCCTGCTGCTGTGGGTGGACGCAGCTATTAATAGCCCATTCCTCTCCAACTATTTTATCTGCTCAGGGTGATTCAGCTGTGGAACTACCTCTGCCCAGAGCAAGCCTTTCACTTTCAGCAGAACAAGCAGAACCAGGAGAGTGCGGGAGAATGACTCACACAGGAGACCTGTGGGCCTGAGGAGCAAACAGGTGAGAGCTGAACAAGGCCTGAGAGCTGCTCTACCTGCTGCAGGATGCACCAGCTACATGTCCACACCCAAGCAGCTTCCCTCAGTGCCAGGCATCTTGAAAACCAGGAGAAGTGGTAGAGGACAGAGAGAGACCTCTGTTTTCTCTCCTCTTCCCAGTGCTATACAGCAAGCTCCATCTGTGCTGGTTGGACTCCTCAGGAAGCCAGGTTGGCAGAAAATATATCACAGATATGGATAAATCCCTCTTGACATCCAGGTCTGTTCCTCCAGGGACACTATGTCCACAGGCACAGGACTCAGTATGTTAGCCAGTCCTGCAGCAGCAGCATGGTTCACTGCAGCTGAAGGCTGTCTCATGCTCCATCCACTCAGGTGCCCCTGCAGTAACAGCTCTCCTGTGCCTTTGGCCTGGCCTCTGGTAGCAGATCCTCAGTGGATCTGCACTGGCACTCCTGGAGTTCATGCACACTGACTCTGCTCTGCTGTTGCATCCCTGTGCCCTGGAGAACACACACCTCTGACATTCACAGCCACACAAAGCCCCTGGCAGAGGGGGGGACTGACCCCACATGGGTCAACAGGCAGTGGTTCCTAGAGAGACCTTTGTCCCCAGCAGCACAGTTCCCAGAAAGCCTGGGCTGCTCTTCATACACACCTGAAGCAGGAAAAAGCCACCTCCCACTGCTGTCGCTGCCAGCTTTCCGACTTTCTGGAAGATGAATCCGGTACACCTATAAATCAACCAGGATCCAGTCAGGAGAATGAAACACCACACACACACCTCATTATGTTTCCCACAGGCAAGGCTGCCTTTGGCAGGAGTTACCCAACGCTGGAGACAGCCTGACGAACAGCAGAGGAGTGCAACCACAGAGGATTTGCACCCAGCCAAAACTGATGCTTTATAGCTTTTCACTTTGTGCTGTCACATTCCAGCCTTTTTCAGTTTGAGTCTTATCTCTTTAACCTCATCCTTCTCCCAAAAGAGTAACCAGAAACTTGTAATTTCACCAAAATCAGCAAGTGATTTTAGGTTTTGGTGTTGTTGGATTTTTTAACTGGTATCATCTCTGAGGGGAAATGAGAGAGCACGTGTGCTGTCCATGATAGAGCATGGGGAGCAAATCACAAGCTTCTTTCTTACTTATTTGTAAAGTAAGCAGTAAACAACTACTTACTTTACCTTTTCATTTCTCAGACGAGAAAAATGATGGAACAAGCACACAGCAGTGATCTAAGGCTGTGCTGGTCTCCGAAATGGGTTTCCTGCTTTCAACACGAAAGACATTCCTGCAGCCACCAGAAGTGCAGCCAGCACCACCCCGTTGCTCAGCCATGCAGCAAAGGGCTGGTGTGTTGTGCCACCCAAACCACACTTGGAACACGGTTTCCTTATGAGCATTGCAAACAACACAGCAACCTGCCTTTACCCATTTCTGAACACACTTAGTGAAGAGACAAGAGAGAGGTGGCCAGGTCACACTTGTACGAGAAGACAAAGCTCTGTCATACACTGTTAAATAACTACCCTGGTGCTTGGTGAACACGAGGGGCATTGTAAGAAGCAAAGCAGTGATTACACAGTTTTCAACTCAAATGACGCTGTGGGAATGAAGTTGCAAGTAGAGCCATGCTCAGTCCCAGCTACAAGTGACAGGAAACCCTGGGAACTTCGATCCCAGGAGGTTTTTAATGGAGATGCCTGAAGCACATCCACCTCCAGTGCAGAAGGCATCCTTGTTTCAAGGGGTTCATATTTGCCTGTCCTAATTCAACAGCACCACTTTTTGCCAGAAGTTAAAAATAATTAAATGACTGGTGCAATTTTCTTCCTTTGGAGACAGTCTCAGTTCTTCAAGTTAGAGACAGCATTTAAGACCTCCCACAGCTCAGCAGACCATGCCAGGGGACAGCAAGCTGAGCATCTGCCTTCTGTGAATGACTGCCACATGACCACCCTGCACCTGTCAGCGTGACCCCAAAGACCCAGCCAGTGCCTGCCATGAGCAGCAAGGGCAACGCCGGCCCATCTTACCATCCCGTGACCCCTCCGATCACCAGCTGCGTGGCCACATTGTATTTCTCAGCGCTCGACCCCGAGTTGGGGGCGAAGATCTTGCGCCACCAGGGCCGGTTCTTGGTGTACTCCGCCAGGTCCAGCACGTTGAATGTGTCGTCCTTCGCACCTGCAGGCACCTGGACAGGCTCAGTGCTGGCACTACCGTACCACAGCCCCCAGCAGCTGCCCGGTGCCTCCCCAGCGGCACAGGAGCCCTGCCCCGCCACACAGCTCACGGGGACTGGCACTCCCCCAGCTCTCCGGGAATTCCCAGGTCCCTCAGCCCCCTCCCAGGGCCTCCGGGACCCCGTGCTCGGGACCCCTCACCCCCTCGGTGACGCCCCTCGCAGAGCGGCCGGGGTCGGGGGCCCGTGTCCGGAGCCGCCCCCTCGGGCCCTCAAGCGGGGCCAGGCCCCGGCAGCGGGCGCCGCGCGGTGCGAAGGGAACGACACCGCGCAGGGCACGGGCCGCGCTCTGCATGGGGGAGGCCGAGCTGGGGGAGCCGGGGACCCGCTGCCAGGGGGAGAGACCCGCGCCCCGAGCCATCCCCGGNGGGGCGAGGGGAGAGGGATGAGGGGAGAGAGGGATGAGGGGAGGGGAATGGAGGGGACAGGGACTGCGGGGACACGGGCGGGGACAGGGGCGGGGACGGGCAGGTGCGGAGAGGGGCAGGTGCGGAGAGGGGCCCGAAGGGAGAGGGGCGCAAGGGGAGGAGCGGGAGCGCGCCTGGGTGCAGCGCGGCCGTGGCCGTGCACGGGGTGAGGCGGGGCCGAGCCTCGGTAGTGCCCCGCTGGTGCCCTCGGTGCTCCCCTCTGAAAGGTCTCCTGGGCTGCAGCAGCGGCATCGCCCGCCCCGGAGCGGCTCCTCGGGGCCCCTCAGCCCTGGCGTCCCCGCTTCCCCCTGACCGGGTCGGGTGTGCAGTGGACAAAGGGGCTCCAAGGGTATCTTAAGAGCTTCCTAAAGCCCCTGGTGGTTTGCTTCCTCTGACATGGGAGCTCTTGCTTGGCTGCGAGCTGTCACTGTGCAGAAACAGTGCTTTTTGCCATTTGCTAAAATGACCCCAAACCCACCAGCTTTCTGGGCAGCTGAGCACCCCGACACGCGAGCTCAGGTGTGCTGGAAGCAGCAGCATGGGGGTCCTGCATTCACCCGGCTGTGATCTGTTGTGCCTCTGCCCCGGGGCCGATTTGGGCAGCCTGGACACGCTGCCTGGTAGGAACACGTTTTACTGTTTCCCCTGAAATAATGACACCTCTGATTTCTGGGCCATTACTCACTTGAGCTCCTGTAGAACAAAAGCCACCTACTTGCCAGCTGGGGATGCAGCTGCCCAGAGCGTAGCAAGGATGGAAAACGTGAGACATAACAAACAAAAAACCAAAACAAATGAAATCCTCACGAAGAGATTGTGACAGAGGAGACTTGACCCTCCTTTGAGGTTAATGGAAAGCAGTGTGTGAGTGGGAGCAGGAGTGCAGGCAGCGTGGGACGGGTAGGGGAACAAACACTTCTAGGAACTAATAGCAGCACTCATCTGCACTGCTCAGGATATCCCACTAGTAAACACCCCAGCACCTCGCTACCCCTTGCACGTAGGTCAGGACGTGTTGGGAACTGCAGCAATATCCCACGTGTTTCCTGCACTGTCCTGATTAGGGGGAACTGGCTGGAGCAGTGTGTGCACATTCAGACCAAAGTGGTAGGACAGCATTTCCCCGGGCATGGAAGGAAAAGTTGTGACTGGGGAGAGGATGGCTGGAGGCAAGTTGGGCCCTAGAAATCCAATCTGAACACCAGGGTCAGGTGGCGCTGGGGTTTCCCGCATGTCTGGTGCATGGCAGGCTTCCATCCCTGTGCAGCACATGTCCCTGGTTTTGTCTCCCCTGCCCTGAGCAAAGGTGCTGCAGGGCTGGGGGCTCCTGTGCGGTGGGATGAGCACAGCCTGGTGCAGTGGGTGGCACAGGGGTGGTGGGTGCAAGGACAGAACCCAGCAGGAGCACCTCAGCAGCCCACAGCCCCACTGGGGGTCCCTGCCAGGCGCCTTCGTGGTGAGCAGCCCTGTTCAGCTTTGGAGGCATGGGCATGAAACACCATTCCCCATCTCAAAGGCTTTCTCTCCTTCCTGGCACCACCACAACCTTCAAGCCTTCATGGCCAGGCTGAGCTCACCAGCCCACGGGAGCTTCCAGCGAGTGCTTCTGCTGCCTGACTCATTCAGAGACACCTCTGATGTGAGGAACAAGAGAGAAAGGAGAAATGCTCCACTGACCCACTTACTGCAGGGGAACCCAGCAGAGGAAAGCAGGCTTAATTTTGGGACCTCCTTCGTGTCAGTATTCCTACTCTGATGCTAGGGTAGGTCCATCAGGGATGGATTTTCTGGGTACTCAGGGGTGTTGATGGCTTCAGCCCTGCTGCACTGCTGTTCCCTTGGGGTCCCTGTGTCCGTGAGTTCGCCCATCTAAGAGCTGCATGGGGCTGCAGCCCCTCTTTGCTCCATCACTGCTGGGGTGCAGTAGCTTGGAAGTGCTGATGTGAGGGGCCTTGCCTGGTCCTCCAGATCTGGGCTGTGTGGCACAGCCATTGTCCTGGTGCTGTGAAGGGTGAGTGCCCTGTGCGTGGCTGCTGCTTCTGAGATACTCAGCATTCCTGAGAAGCTGTCAAGAATCACTCATTCTCTGTCAGACACAGATACACACACACAGAAAGTTCCAGAAGAGATTAGACATGGTTCAAATGATTCTGAGTAATTTTTATCTGCTCCGGTCCGTTATTGTTCTGAGAACTGCACAATTCAGGGAAACAGCCAGCATTTTCTGTGTGTGTGTGGGTCCTTGGCTCTGGCAAAATATGTTTCTCTGGGAGTCTCCACGGCAGGAGCCTGTCGTGGCTTTCTCATCATATTTGTGCAGGAGGACAGTGCCCTTGGGGATGGGCAGATGGGCTTCAGGCAGGACTGGACTTGATGATCTCAAAGGTCTTTTCCAACCTAGTTCTTTCTGTGTGATTCTGTGATTCTGTCTCACACCACCAGGAAATTCCCAGGTGGGATGACTGGAATAAAGTCACACCCATGCTGCAGGGGACACTGGTGCCTGAAGCACAGCCCAGATGTCTTATATCTCTCCCAGGAAACTCTCTTCCCTCCAGTATTGAGTGTTCTTCTGCTTCACTGCAGCAGGGCAGGATGGAAAGCACCTTGGGGCATCCCCAAGTGTGACACACCACTTGCTTTGCCCCAAAATACTTGCTGGAAAAAGTGAGGTGAGTTGTTGCTCACAAAGAAAAGGAGCCCCAGGCTAGTCATGGAGCCAACCGTGGGTGCACAAGCTGGAGAAAATGTTTCTCACTCACTCTTTGCCTCTCTGGGAGCAAGGTGGGTGGTGTGGGGGAATCACTTTCTGCCCTGTGCTGAGGATTTGTGTCAGAGACCCCCAAAAGCCCATCCCTCCACCATCTCCACTGCCTCCCTCTGTTTCCCAGTAACCATGACCTGTCACGTGGATGCTTCTGCACACATTGGGACTGTCACCAAAGGGGTCACTGCCCCCAGTGCACTCCTGCTGCCCTGTAACATGATTTATGGGACATTTCCCCACCTCACTCATCCAGTGGACGCTGGGACCATGCAGGGCGTTCCTCCTCATCTTCCTGCCTTCATGAGCCAAGGGAGAGCCACGTGGCAGTGTGTGTGCCTGAGCACACGTGTATGCATTGATGGGGAGAGGAGGATTTCATGGGCTTTTAAAAAGAGAAATTGAAAAATTGTGAGTAAAATGAAAGAAATTTGCAAAAATGTTTCAGTGTATCTTCTCTGAGCTGTACTGCAGGACCCTGGAAGAAGAGGAGCAGCTGGTGGGAAGGGGACTCCAGGGATTATCCCAACCCACTCCCTCCCAAGTGGCTTGAGGCGAGGTTGTGTGGCCAAATCATCACTGTTTGGGGTGCAGGCATCCTGGGGACAGGGATAAGTCACATGTGTACATCTGAATTCCTGGCAACCTGCTCTCCTTCTCAGAGGTGACACAGAAGGTGAGACCAGGCAGAGACCACACCTAAATTCTGCTGCCTCTGCAACCCTCCCTTTCCTCATCTCGCTCCCAGACAGGAGCCAGGACACCGAGCCAGCTGGGTCCTGCAGCGGAACTTACTGCGGTGCTTGCCCTCCCTTTCCTTTTGTTTTTTCCTCTCCTCCTGCCACTGCCAGAGGAAGAGCAGGAGAGTCCACCATTCACACACTGCTCTTTGCACAAGACCTGCTCAAGCAATTCCTCTCCTGACATCTTTGAGAAACTCTGCGGTGCTCTCAGTGAGTCTGTGGGTGCTGACTTTAAATCATCATCTCTGGTGGATTACAACAGCTGGATGAGAAGATAAAGGCTTTTCTTTCCTCTTTCCTTTCTCATTCCTTCCTTTTCACTTTTCCTCCTGAAGTCAGAGCTGTTCCCAGCCAGGAGGCATGGTGCTGGTGGGAGCTCTGTGCAGCCTCCTGCTCCTCTGCCTGGTTGAGGAGGGCATCAGCAAAGTGAGAAGATACTACATTGCTGCAGTGGAAACCGCCTGGGACTACACACACAGCGACCTGCTGTCCGTGCTGCAAGCGCCTGCAGGGTAAAGCTCTTCCTATTGCAATTCTAGAACCGCGCCCTGGGTGTTCTCCCACCCAGGCATGTGGCACTGTGGGCTTGGCTCCAGGCAGGCAGGTACATGGGGGCAGCCTGGCAAGGTGGGTGCCCTGAGCTGCTGGTACAGCTGGGAAGGGGTGGTGTGATGGAGAGTCACAGCCCCTGATGAGGGACAGGTGGAATTGAGAGAGAGAGGTGCATACCTGCTCTGCACTGCTGTTCTGCACTGTTTTATCTTAATGCCATTTGCCTATGACCCTTTAAAGTCTGTGCTAGGAGCCACGAGCTGATTTTCCAGCATGTGCTTTCTTTTCTGCTCTGCATCCTGGGGGCTTTGGGGAAGTGTGAGGGGAGATGGGCACCTGTGACTCCCTGGGCACTGCAGAGGAAAGTTGGCTGTGCCCCCCTGACATAATTCAGAGCAGCAAAGGCTTTCCACTGTGTCTGTCCCTGGTAAAATCCAGCTTTAGTTATTTATATCTTTGTGTACATTACATTGCTGGGGCTGAAATTTTTCCTTAAGGAAATGAAAATAATTTGTAGTGTTTGGGCAAAGAATGGGGTTCGTGCACAGTGACAAGAAGGACATGGTGGGTTTGCCCGTGTACTTTGGAGTAGGAAGGGAAAATGGGAGTTGCATTGCTCAGGCATCAGGATGGTGTTGTCTGAAGACACAGCTGGCTTGGACATGCATGGTTGTGAATGTTCTGAGGTCAGCATGGAGAGTGGAGCTGGTTGGCTGCATCCCCCGTGGATCAAGATATGCCCATTCCCTCTACCCTGTTTCCATATCCCCTTCCCCAGACTCTCTGCTGAGGTGATATCAGCCCATGACCCCATCTTAGACCACAGTGGCTTGAGCAGCGAGGAGCTGTGGTCAGGCCCTGGGAGCCAGGCTCTAGGGATGACCCAGGTCAGCCTGACTAGCTGCTGTAGTCACTGTAGCCCAGTTATGTTGGTTTTTCCCCTTTCAGTTACTTCAGGAGGAAAATTGCATCCAGCACCCCCCCTTAACTAATCCCCCTGTCCTGCTTTCACTGATGTTGCCCTCAGATCCATTAGGCTACGGTAGAGATGATGACTTCACTCACACTGTTAATTCAGCCCTGTGGCTTTCCATTTCAGCACTGGCTTTATGATGCACTCGGGCACTATTTCTGACCCTGGAGTGACTCAGGGACCTGACTGTGCCTGGGGATGAGTGGGGCACTGGCAGGCAGTGTGAGGTCACTTGTCCTTCTCTAAAACGAGGGAAGATAACATTGGCTTTCTCAGAGGGATGTGCTGGTGTGCTCCAGCCTGGAGAGGCAGAGAACTCCTGGGCAGTGTATCTCCTGGGGAAGCTGTGATGGGAACCAGGGCTTGCTCGTTGTGGCTGTTCCCAGATGAATGATGGTGCCTTTCCCCTGGCCCTGCATCCTCAGCCCAGTTCCCTGCAACAGAGGAGGGCACAGGAAAACAGCCAGGCTGGGGAGAAGGGGCATGCAGGAGTGAGCCAGGAAAGCATGGCAGGCAGAGCTGCCCCTGGAGCTGGATTGTCTCTGAGCTGTGTGTGGTGCCTTCTGCTTCACACATTCTCCTTCAGGGTACCAACATCTCCTGGCAGCTCCCAAAGGTGCATCTCCAGGCAGGACCTCCAAACCCCCTGTATGTATGCAGTGGTTTCTCTGGCATGTTTGTAGAAAGCTCTGTCAAATTAACAGGCTACAACACACCAGGCCAGAGCTGCTCACACCTTCCCCATGATTTCAGGTTCTCTTCCTCCCAAACACAACCCCACCAGCAGGGTCAGAGCCAGGAGCAGCACATCCTGCAATGGCCCCAGGGATCTCAGCTCTGACTTGGGGCTGGTGGACACGTAGCAGCAGCCCATGTCTGAGTGCTTCGGCAGTGCAGGATGTCTCCCAGCTCCAAGAGATGAACAGATAGTGTGGCTAACAATGCTGATCCAAGGTGCCAGAAACTTATCGGCCTGCCTCAGCTTCAGCTGCCTTTGGGGAAGGAAGTTCACGGGGACCCCAAGTACAGAGGACTGGCCAGAAGCACTTTCATCAGACATCCCTGGGCTGAACGCCGCCTTCTTGTCTCCTGTGGGCTCTGCTCTGCCAGCACTGGGACCCAGCACTGAGCCCTGTTGTCACTAAGTCCCCTCCTGGCCATGCCCCTGCATGCCAGCAAAATCCCCCAGGCTCCAGAGGATTTCTGCCTTGTTTACTGCGGAATTAGCAGGACCAGACACTCATATCTCAGGGCTGCATTCTCAAATCTGGGCTTTCTGTGAGCTAGAGATTAAGGCACAGCTTCCTGACAGTGCACAGCTGAGTGTCAGCAGCCCTGCAGCTCAGCTATCTCCCAGTGTGGGGACACCCTGGAGGGCGAAGCTGGGGCTGGACCCCATTGCCATCAAGCCAGGAATGATAATGGTTCGTGGGCAAAGCCAGCTGAATGCAGTGGCACTGCTCACCGGGGCCGTGTCTGCTGGGAGCTTCCTGCCAGCCTGGACGTGGGGTTATGGCTGTGGTGGGAGAGGCAGGAGCTGGGTGCCTGTGGGGTTTTCATGGGCTCCCATCCTGCTCTGCCCCCGAGGAGAGTGGACCCCGCTGTCCCCACAGCACCCTCCAGCTGCAGGTGGCTTCCAGCCAGTGTTGTGGGGGTGAGTGTGCATTGCCTTTCCTAAATTTGAGTCACTCTTTCTCCTTGCTCTTCCTCTTGAGGAGGAGTCGCAAAGGGAAACGCTGCTCGAATGAAGGGTTAGTCAGAGCAGGAGAGCAACCTTCCCTGCTTCCTAAGTGGGAAGAAAATACCACCTGGTTTTTGCTCCTAACACAACAAGGCTGGAAACGGTCTGTCTGATTGCTGGAAATGGTCTTAGTCCTGGGGCTGATAAGTCAGCCTCTAAAATCTTTGAAGAATTTCGTGCCTTTGTTATCCTGATAAATGTGCTGGATTCCTTCTGGAAAATGAATTTGTTAAGCTCCTTACAGATAGAAAGTGGCCGGCAGAGATAAGTGGGGTGTGAAATACATTCAAGGCTCCTTTATCTTCCTGCTGTGAAGTGTAAATCACATTTTGGGCAGAAAAGAAACAAATGTGGGGCCATTGCTCAGACACAAAGCAAGCTGCCATGACCTGCCAGCAGCCCGACAGTCTCTTTCCTGGGGTGGAGCTGGGGACGATTACACATGGTGTGCTGTGTTTGCCACACCTGAAGGTGCTGGGGTTGGGGTGGGGGTGAATGCAGGGCAGAGCTCACCACGGCACTGCCAGTGCTCTGTGTCTCTGCTGCCAGGGGAACATGAAGCTGGACAGGACATGAGGCAGGAGACTGGCAGCAATGCCTGCTGCTGTGCCCTGCCCCAGCTGCAGCTGGGTATGGCCTTGTGTCTTCTTCCACCATGACTAACACCACAACACTAATCACTGCCCTGTTGTCATCTGTATGCTGAGCAAAACATTTCCACTCATACCTGGGAGCTGTCAGGAAATCCAAGGGACACAGCAGGGTGAGCAATCCCTGGGGCTCCAGGAAGCAAGCTGGTGGGAAGGGGAGGAAGAGGATGGCTGTTGCCTATGCATGGATGGGTCTGTGCAATCAGCCTTGGCTTTTCCTTCCTCCTGCAGCATTTCGGGGCATGCAGGCCCACGTCCCCCCCCAGCTGGCGTCCCTCCCCGGTACAGGAAAGCTGTTTTTGTGGAGTACCCTGATGGCTCGTTCATACAGCCCAAGCTCAAGCCAGCGTGGATGGGTAAGAAGCACCTGCAGTGTGGGGAGCTCCTGCAATCCTTGACAGCCACCAAGCTCATGCTGGGTTGGGTGCTGGCTGCTCTTCAGCCAGGAGCAGGAAAGCACCTGGGTGGATCCCAGTATGGCAGAGCTCCTGGGGTTGCAGAGAGCCTTGCTGGAGCTGATGCAGGTGATGCTGCCGTGCTGCATGAGGGACAGCCACTAACTGCGCAGGAGGAAAGTCAGGACCCTTTGGGGCTCCTGGCAGGGTGTGAGCTGCCTGACCACAGCTGCCTGACCTTGTTGTCTTATCCCCTTCAGGTCTTCTGGGCCCCACCATCCGAGCAGAAGTCTATGACACAGTGGTCATCACGTTCAAAAACCTGGCCTCCCGCCCGTACAGCCTCCACGCTGTCGGGGTGTCCTACTGGAAGGCCTCGGAAGGTGAGTTGGGCAACCTCAGGTGCTGCAAGTCCTTGTGTAGCACCTCCTGCTCTGCCACCTGCCTGCTGGATGTGTGTCCCTCCCTCATCCTGCTATTCACGTCCCTCTGCGAGGACAGATGGTCACAGAGATGGCCTAGCCTGGGGGAGCGGCATGGCCGTGCCCAGCTCAGAAATGAGCTGAGCAAACAGCGCAGAGCAAACCTGTGTCATTTATAGAGGTAATACAGAGGGTAAACCTAAGGTTGGGTGCTTAGGGCAAGGAAGGCTGTGCTGTCCAGCCTCAGGGCAGGTGGTGGGTGCACAGCCCAACAAGTAAGTCTGGCACAGCTCTGCTACTGCCCTGAGACCTGTCACTGCCCGTGGGACTCACTCCCCTGGGATGGAGAGGGGCTGTGTTCCCAGTTGGAGGAAGGGACATCTCTGTGGCCACGGTGTGCTGGGGATGAACCTTCAATGACATCTGGCTATTCCTTTGGTTTTAGGAGCAGGGTATGAGGACGAGACCAGCCAGCCAGAGAAGGAGGGGGACAGGGTGGATCCTGGGAAGACACATACGTATGTCTGGGAAATCCAGGAAAACCAGGGCCCGACAGATGACGACTCAGCGTGCCTGACCCACTCCTACTCCTCCAACACCAATAGTGTGAAGGACATCAACTCTGGTTTGATTGGAGCCCTGCTTGTGTGCCGACCTGGTAAGGACAGCATGGGGTGGGGATAGGCCACATGCAACCATTAATTGAAAAGCAGAATAATCACAGATGCCTTGCTGAGGTTCAGCATGGCAATGGAGTCAGTGAGCTGTGCTCAACAAATGTGCTCCTGGGGTTCAGTCTTGAAATCCTGATGGCACAAGGTACAAGGAGATGTGACTGGGGTAAGATTGGTCATCTTTGGCTGAGACATATCCTGGAGGTAGTTGTCCAGACCCCCCTATAGTCACTGGAAATGACTGGGCACTGTCTGCAGGCTCCAGTGACTCACCAGGAGCAGTTTCTCCACTGAGCAAAGGTCTAAGAGGAGGCAGTACAAAGTGACCTTCTGATGCCTTCTGTGGGCAGCTGCCTCTCCACCATGGACTTTTGGGGAGTACAAGGCTGGAAGCAGGGCTGCTGCAATTGTGAGACATGACAAAATCAAACCACAGCCTGGCCTTGGTTCACCAGTTCTTGAAGAGCACAAAGGGAATTCTCTGCGTGGTGCTTGCTGACCTTTAAAGAAATCCATCTCATTGCATCTTGCAGGGACCCTGGCGAATGATGGGAATGAGGGCCTCCAGAAAGAGTTTGTGCTGCTCTTTGCAGTGTTTGATGAAGGTAATTACTGACTGACTGGTGTCAGACCCTGTGTTCAGCCTGGTCCAGGGTGTTTATTTGGCCATGATGTGAGCACAGCTGCTCAGCACCCACACCCCCCACTAAGGGTTTGAGCCATGTACAAACCCTACACCCTGCTCCTGGTGCAGTACTGCCCCTCCTCCTCTTCCCCAGGTGCAGGGAGCTTACAGCCCCCCCATCCCATGCCCTGGCCTTGTTCCCATCACACAGGCTAAAGAGGGGAGTCATTCCCTGTCACGTGTGGTGGTCACCCCCACACCCATGGCCAGGTGTGCCCTGGATTTCCACAGGCATCACACATCTGACCTCTCTGGGATGGTTTACTCTTGCTTTGAAATGCTCTCAAGTGAAAGCTGACTGCATCCTCCTCTGCCCACAGGGAAAAGCTGGTACTCTGAGCAGGGTTCCCCAGCAGCTGCCCAGCCCCAGGCTCGCAGCAGGACAGAGCTGCACACCATCAATGGCTACATCAATGGCTCACTGCCTGGTGAGTCCTGGTGGGACAGGGACAGGGGTGGGGGGCATGGGAGCTGCTAGGAGCAGGGGTGGAGCCAGGTCTGTAAACTCGAGGCAGCTTGGGAAGGGATGTGAGAAAAGAGATCAAGAGGAGTTTCCAGGTGATGGATCAGTTAAGCTGTGTTCACCCCAGAGGGACTATTACACCTCAACTCCTTGATCTGCCTTGCCCATTTACAGCAGGGCAAGAGCTGTTTCCAGCTGTCTGTGTTGCTAAGTGCAGCTGAGTTCCTTGGAGGTCTCCAGGAATGGTGCTGGTAGCAGAGTTTCATCTTTTGTAGCCCTGTGAACAAGGCTGGAGATAGCATTTAGCTCTCACTAAAACACCTTCACAGGATTTTGGGAATAGAACCATGGAATCATTTAGGTTGGAAAAGACCCTTCAGATCATCAAGTCCAACCATAAACTTAACACTGCCAAGTCTATCACTAAACCATGTCCCTGAGTATCACATATATAAGTGTTTTAAATACCTGGGCAGCTTGTTCCAGTGTTTGAAAACCCTTTCAGTGAAGAAATTTTTCCCAGTATCTGACATAAACTTCCCTGGTGCAACTTGAGGCTGTTTCCTCTTGTTTCTACAGCACTGTTGCTGCTTCCTCCCTTGCTGCTTGGGAGAAGAGGCTGAACCCCCGCACTTCATTACAGCCTCCTTTCAGGTAGTTCTAGAGTGATAAGGTGTTCCCTCAGACTCCTCTTCTTGAGAAGAGCGAAAGAAAAGGCTGTGTTTGGTCTCAGCAAACACAAAAGTTGCTATTTTCTGGTGTTCTCCTGTGAAAAGATCCGGAGCTGCCCGAGAGTGAGGAATTTCCAAGGCAAACTAGGAAACACTGTCAGGAGAGTCATTACCACCAGCAGCTTTGGTTAACCACATTCTAAAACCTCCCACTTGAGTCTGGCCAGTCTCCAGCATAAGGCAAAAGCAAAACTCCCCTAAATTCCCTGTCCTGATGGGTTCATAGAGCTTAAGAGTTGAGGAAACCTCATGGTCAACTACTGTGTCTGTGTAGTGGGTTTTCCCCGCAGAAGTTATCCACCTCCACTCAGCATCCCCCTCCCTGGAGGCAGGACCTGGCCTGAGAGGTGTCTGATGGAGAGCTGGAAATGGAGAGCTGAGGGCCTCAGGATGGAACCTCCACCCAGTTTCCTCCCAGGCCCTTGGGATCTGTTCCAGTCACCTCTGCACTCAGTGCCAAAAACAAGCGCTTGACTCTATATTTTACTTTGTTTGTCTTCAGCTTCCAGGAACTTGTTATTCACTTCCCTGCTAGATTACAGAGCCCTTCAGCACACATCAATTTCTCCCCAGGAAAATATTTTTACAATGCAGTCAAGTTCTTTCCCATTTCCTAAGCACACTGAGCTCTTTGAGTGTCTCTGAGGAAGGAATTTTCTCCAGCACTCAAATAATCCTGGTGACCCCTCTCTGCCCTTTGTGGTATCTCAGCTACTGCTGAGGACGTGCTGGAACTCTGCTCCAGATGCAATGTTTTAGTATCAGGCTTTCCAGTGCTGTGATCAGACAAATAATTGTCCTTTCCAGTGCCCAATTTCCCTATTTATAGAGTCAAGGAGCACATCTCTCTCTTTTGCCACTGCTTCCCACTGTGAGCTCCCACCAGCACCCCTCCCAAAGTCCCCCACTCTGTAAATCTAGTCTTATCTCAGGGGGATGATGTGACCTGTGCCTCTGTTTTGCTCAGACAGTCCACATTCATGTGTGATTTCTCCAGCCTGAAGCCAGCACAGGAGCAGGGGACTCTATCAGCTTGTGTCAGACTCCAAGCCTATGGCACCAAGAGTGGGGACAAGGGTTGGACACAGTGCTGACTCCTGGGGGCTTTCCTTGTCTCCTGGCAGGTCTCACACTGTGCCTCAAGAAGCAGGTCCACTGGCATGTGATCGGGTTGGGCTCTGGGCCAGAAGTCCACTCCATCTTCTTTGAAGGCCACACATTCCTGGTGAGAAGCCACCGTCTCAGCAGCCTAGAAATCTCCCCTGGCACATATCTCACAGCCCAGACCATGCCAGGAACAGCTGGCTGGTTTCGGATGTTCTGCCAGATACCGTCCCATCAGCAAGGTAACCTTATTCTCCAAGAGCTCGGGGGAAAAGCAGTTCAGGGGATGGCCTGGGCTCAGGGCTCTGTGTGGTGCTGCAGCTCCAAGGCCCCTCCTGCTCCCTACTGTTACATCCACCTGCATACTCCATCCATCCATCTGGCCCATACCAGAGGGCATGGTTTGATCCATGTTGGCCCATTTGATGGGAACAGTAGAGGAGAAGATTTCTCCCAGGCAGGGCCTGGGGGAGTGCCTGCCTGTACTGGCACATCAGTGTGACCCTTTCTGCCCGGCTTGTCTGAACCCAGCTGGCATGGAGGCCTTTGTGAAGGTGGAGGAGTGTCCTGAGCAACGCCTGCTGAAGATGGGGAAGCTGTCAAATGAGCCAGAGGACGTGGATTACCCTGAGGAAGATGAAGAAGTTTATCACGTGATCCAAGTGCGCTCTTTTGCCAAAGACAAGCCCATGACCTGGACTTACTACATTGCAGCTGAGGAAATGGACTGGGACTATGCCCCTGTGAAGCCAGTGTCTCTGGACAGGTGAGAGTGGGCACATGTGCTCATGAGGCTGCTCCTCAAGGCAGCCCTGCCAGCTCTTCCCCTTTTCCCCAGAAATTAATTTTCATTCTGCCCAACCTGGACAGTTTTGTTCTTCCTTATTAACACTGACAGTATGGATGCAGGACAAGGGTGGTCTGGGGGAGGCCATGGGAAGGCAGGGCCTGGCTTTGCTCCTTTTTACCAAATGCCCTGCAGAGACATTTGTCTGCAGGGAATTTTTCTCTCTGTCACCAAGGCCTCTGGAATCAGTCCCTGATGAGCAGACAACAACTCCCGGGGCAACGTTCTCAGCCATCAGCCAGGTCCTTGGATGATGGAAGGTCTTGCTCTGTTTCTGACAGTGTCCTGCATGTGGCCATTTGCTCTTTCTCTGCCTTTGCCTGCAGAAACATGACGAGCCTGTACCTGGAGCCTGGCCCACAGAGGATCGGATCAAAGTATAAGAAAGTGGTGTTTGTGCAGTATGAGGATGCAGCCTTCAAGAAGCGCAGGGTGTCCAGTCAACAGGACAAGGGAATCCTGGGGCCTGTCATCAAGGGGGAGGTTGGAGATCAGTTTAAGGTAAGAGAAATGCAGCTTTCCAGTGCAAGAGGGAACTTCAAAGCTTGCTAATTTTCCTGTTAATAGCTCTTGGTTTGTGGCTAAGGTCTAACGTAAGTCATTGAGGTGCTCTCTCATATTTGGCAACGTCCAAAGTTCACCAGAACGGCAGATGTTACTGGCAGCTTAAGATAAATACTCTCAGTGAGATGCACAGGATATGGCCCAGTCCCTCTGATTGGACTTTGCTGCAGGTGTCTTAGGAACTGTGTGAGTTAATACATGACACATGACATCCAGCACCTTCCTCTGAGGCAGGAGTGTCCTCGCACCCTCGGCTCTTCTCCATCTGTTTGCTGTTACCTCACAGCACTGGGAACTGTTGCTTTTGTCTCCCCAAGTGCCTCTCCTGACCACTTGACTTGTTTGCAGCTGGGAGGAATGGGATGGTTTCCAGCAGCTTCACATTTCTGCTCCCTCCCTGGGGTTCCCTGTGCAGTTGTGGGCATGTGACAGAGCTATTTAGAGAAATAAAGGAAGGGCTTCATGCAGTGAAGTGGGGAGCACTTTAAAGCTCTTGACTGCTGTGCATACTTAATGTCCTGGTCCTCTGAGGCCTGGATTGATGGACCTCTTCTGACTCATATGTAAAGTAAGACTAAAGACAGCAACTTTCTCTTTAATAAATCTGATATTTTCATGCCCTCCTTAAAACAGATACCTCCCAAAACAATGGACAGTATAGGCTCATCACAGAGAAATTGTAGTTTTTGTATTCTGACTTGTCTGGGTCCCTCCTGTTCATCACTGGCAGGTAGCCAACCCTTGGGCACTGCTGTCCAGTGTTTCCCTCTCTGCAAGGACACTGAGAGCAGCTTCAAGGGCTTACAGTGATCAGAAAATACAGTGACCAAACATTCTTGCTGCCTGTCCTCATTTCAGATTGTGTTCAGGAATCTCGCCAGCAGACCTTACAACATCTACCCTCATGGCCTCACCACCGTCAGGCCCTACCATGCCATGAGACCCTCAAAAGGTAAGGCAGGCCATGGGAACTTGGGATATCACCTGGCCACTGCCATTTTTCTGGGCCAGGAGAGTTTCCTGCAGCTTGTGGTAAGACTGGTTGTCCAGTCATCCAAGCACCTGAGCTGTACAAGTCCAGGGATTATGATGATTCTGTTTTCATGTTCCCATTGGTGCCATGTAACCCTGTGTTTAAGGAAGGCCTCAATGATGAGTGGGAGAAGGGGCATTCTCAGCCAGGGAGCTGGGACCATGTTAATTTGTCCATCCTGGAGGTCTCCACTTTCTGACAAGGCAGGAACCACCCTGGTGATCCTGCCTGTGTTTGCAGTTTATTTACAGCCCTCATTCTCTGGGCTCCCTCTGGCCCGCATTCGTGTGGGGGTTCACCATGATTGAGACTCTCCCTCTTGCAGATTTGTATTTTTGCTCTGGGGTTGGTTTTTTTCCCAGGTATCTTTCCCAGAACTGCTTTCACCCCTTGTTGTTATGCTCCCAGGACCATGACTTGTACAAGGCCATCCCACATCCCACCAGGATCCTGGGATGGACATGGGTGGCTCCCTCTGCAGCTTGTGTGGTCAGGAAACCTTTCTGAGCTCTTTTAAAAAGTGGGATCACCCCTTGCAGGAGCAGCCCACACATAACTGGTCTGCTCTTGGGTTGTGTGTTGCCAGAGAAAGATGTGAAGGATATTCCTATCCCCCCTGGGCAGTCATTCACCTACAGCTGGAGTCTCACCACTGAGGATGGCCCCACGCAGGCAGATCCTCGCTGCCTCACCCGTTTCTACTACAGCTCCATCGACCCAGTCCGAGACACAGCCTCGGGCCTGATTGGGCCCCTCCTCATCTGCTCCAGGAAGTCCATGGATCAGAGGGGAAATCAGGTGGGTCTTTCCTTTGCTGCCTCAACTTCTAGGCTAAAAGGCTGGAATAATTGTAGTGGGTGAAATATTTAGGTAAAACCAAATTCGTCTGTCTTGTTTTCTTCAACCCTACCAGCAGTCCTAATGCTTCTGCCTTCCCCATCCTCTCTTGCATGCTCTCTTTTCCCCAAATCTGCACCCTAACTCCTGTGAAATAGCAGTAAACTTCTCCATGCACCCAGACTGAGACCTGACAGCTACCCCGGGCACCAGGGGTGCTCTGATCAGACCAGGAATAATTTCTTCCCTCTCTTTTCCAGATAATGTCAGACAACATGAAGTTGGTGCTGTTTTCAGTTTTTGATGAGAACCACAGCTGGTACCTGAAGGAGAACATCAGGAGGTTCTGCTCTGATGCAGCCCATGTAGATACCCAGGACCCCCAGTTTTATGCTTCCAATGTGATGCACAGTGAGTACTCAGCCAGGGGCTCCCTGCAAAGCCCCAGCAGACAGAGGCTCATCCCTGCCCCAGGGAAGGAGCAGGGGATATGCAGCAGCTCAGCAGCCACAGAGAGAATGTGGTCTTGAAATGTTTCACCCCTGCCCTCTTACAGCTATTAATGGCTTTGTATTTGACAACCTCCAAACAAAACTCTGCCTGAACGACGTTGTGTACTGGTATGTCCTGAGTGTGGGGGCCCAAACAGATTTCCTCTCCATCTTCTTCTCTGGAAACACCTTCAAGCGCAACATGGTCTTTGAGGACGTGCTCACTCTTTTCCCATTTTCTGGAGAAACAGTCATCATGAGTTTGGAAAAGCCAGGTTAGTAACATGGGCTATTCTGTAAACCATGGGCTTGGCATCCCAGCAGAGATCAGTGACCACCTCCAGCCAGTTCTCTGGTGGAGAATTCCTTTTGACAGCTCTGAGAGCAAAGGGATGCACAGCCTGCTGGAACAGCCAAGTGAGAGGCAGTGATTAAATCTTTCATAGCTTAAACCAAATAAATTGAATTACTGTATTTTACTTCATTAGCAGGGTGTGTTAAGGTCACACATGCTGCCAAACCAGTAAGCTGGCTGCAGTAACATGAGCCTGGTGGACATTTGCAATCTTGGCTCCAAGCTCAGAGGTCAAGGGGAGTGGCAGCGCTGTCCCTGCTGTGGGTTCAGCTGCTGCTCATGCCATTTATCTCCAGACTTTTGCAAGGACAGAAACCGCAGCCACAGAGAAGTCCTAGAAAAGATTTGCTTCAGAGTTCAGTTATATTTCCCCCCACTCAGCACTTCTTCCTTAGCTCTGGCAAAAGCGGTGCTGTCAAACCATTTCCTCACTCACAGAGGAGACACAGGATTTACCATGTGGTTGCAACACTGATATAGTGGTCATGAGCTCTGCACCCTGAGCCAAGGTGTCAGGGTTTCTAGACACCCCAGGAAGCTTTCTACAACCCAGCCAAGCCTCACATCCGTTTGAGCTCAGATTCCTGCCTGCTGCTCTGAAGCGGAGCAGCAGCTCAGCCGGCAGCAGGTGGCAGCTCTCTCCAGCAGGAGAGCTCAGAAATCACACAGCTCACCCTCTCTGCTGGGAGCAAGCACACTGGCTGGGGATGTGAGTGAGAGGCAGCCTTTCCTTCCTTTCTCCTTCAGTGGGAGAGATGTGGTGACTGTCTTTGGGAGAGAGGTGTGTTTGACAGCACCAGGATGTCTTTGGGGGTGGCTGATGGTGACTGCTGCTGCTGGAGGCTCCGTGGGTTCTCACTGCATTAACTGCTCTCACCAGGCTGTTCTTGGGCCCTCACAGGTGTGTGTAGCTCACTAAGCTCTGCCAGGAAACACCAGCCCTGCTGATGGTGCTTGTCAGGCTCTGATGTTGCCAGCAACACTGTGGGTCTGGCTGTAAGACACTCTAGAGACTATGAAAGCATGGAATCACTACCATGAACCAGAGGCTGCCTGAAAATATAGGTTGCATTAGCAAGGGAGCAGCATGGGAACGACATCTCTTCCATTTTCCCACTGAAGTGGGCTGATGGTGTCCTTTTGCCCTCTCTTGAGACAGGTGTCTGGACGCTGGGGTGCCTAAATCCTGATTTCAGAGACCGAGGGATGCACGCCAGGTTCACGGTCTCGAAGTGCCAGTATGAGCAATACCCTGATGGGGAAGATTATGTGTATTCCGATGGGGAGGAGGTTGCCTTTGAATTCCAACCCAGGGGCTTCTCTAAAAGAAAGAGGATGTGTGTGAATGAGCAACTGAACAACATCACCTCTTCCAGAAATGAGACAGAGAACCCAAGATTGTGCCTGACAGAACATGGGGCTGTCCTGAGCGACAGCGGGATTTCTGATCCCTCTTCCAATGGCATATCAACATTTTTAGGAACAATACCAAATCCACATGATATTTCCATGTCTTCTCTGCCAGAAACAAACTATGAGCCAGTGTCTTATGAGTCCTTCCTGGAAGATGAAGAATTGTCAAAAATCATCAGCCAGGATGAAGGGTTTGGAGCAATGCCACCAGGAGAACACTTGGTGAGTGTCCATGGTACTGTGAGCACAGAAGAAGTTCAGCAGTGGCTGCACCAAACCATGGCAGCACCAGGAGATGCTCTGGCAGGAATGAAAGCGACAAAAATCCCAGAGGTGCAGGAGCCAGTAAAAGGAATGACAGTCCAGTCTGGTGGTGAGATAGAGAACCTGGAAGCAAAGCCTCAAAAGACACCTACTCATGCAACAAGCTTGTGGGACTCCATTGCTTATGCTGCTGGCAAAGCCCCTCTCCAGGAAAACAGGAGCTCAGTTCACCAGAATGATCTGGAGCACAACCTGGCACTTCAAGGTGTGTCTTTACAGGATAATGAGGACAAGTTGCTAAAAGGGGCTGATAAAATATCTTTTAACCTGTATGACTCAGAGGAGACAATCAGTACAGCACCGTCTTTAAGTATTGATCACAACTCTTCCTTCACATTGAACAATCCTTCTGCATCTCCAGGTGAGACAGAAGATAACAGGACTTCTCATGTTGTGGTTCACAGTCACACCACAGAGAGCAATTATTCATCAAATGACCTAGATGCTAGGCTGGAAAAAAGGCCTCACAAAGTGGTTTCACAAGGCTTTTACGAAACTTCTGAACAGCAAAATGTTTCTTTGTCAGACAAACCTGTACCAGGTAAAATCTCCACAGATGAGAGTAACTCCTTGCCTGCAAAAAGTGACACAGAACAAGCCAATGGACTTGCCAAAGGCACCAGCCTTCTAGACACCACCTTTGCAGACACCAATGACCTTGAGCCATCCAGCTATATAGTGACAGAAGAGAAAGATGAAGTAATCTTGAAAGAAGTGTTTCAGGATGCTAAGGAATTAGCAGAACTGGACAGTATTCCCTCTTCTGAATTGAATGTTGTCACCAATGACACCAAGCCATTCCCAAATGGTTTCTTAAAGAGCTCTGAGCAGTTTCTGAGACACAGAGTTGCAGCCAGAAGCCTGAGTGGCCCTGACTGGAGACGTAAACAAGCCAGGTCACTGGAGAGCAGAGGTTTGGGTCTTCCCAACACCAGCAGCAGGAAGCCCCTCTCTGATGGTAAGACAGCAGAGCAGGATCTGGCAAGCCAGGCCCCTGAGACAGCAGTGAATAAGGAAGCCCCGAAGGCGTGTGGACCTCATTCCCTTTTCTGCATCACTCGCTTCAAAAAGAGGTCCTTGGTATCAAGCGACACCTTGCCTGAGGTGATGGTGGCCCCACAAAGCCTGGAAGAAAAATCCAACATGGTTGAGAGGAGGCTACAGCCAGGCAGGGATGCTGTACAGGCTGAGGAGATGCATCCTGAGGGGAGGCTGAGCACAGACAGGGGTGTACAGGGCAGCAGTGAGGGAGCTCAGCGCAGCAGACGCTCCCTCCCCGCACGGGGAGCACTGGGGACAGGACCAGCAGTGGCAGCGAGCAGCTCAGAAAGGCAGGTCACTGCTGAGGCTGCAGACCTGGCCTCAAACTGGGACCCAGTCTCCCCAGGGGCTGTGGTGAACACCGGGGGCTTGCAGAGCCCAGCTTTGGCCGAGCTGCAGCCAGGCAGAGCTGCGGTGTGGGGAGCTCCTGGGAGCGAGCAAGCTGTGGGGAGAAGCCACGTGGAGGAGGAGACGAACTCTGTGGAGCAGCTGGGTCGGTTCAGTCCTGAGCCTCAGCAGCTCAAGGCCAATGCCACAGAGGACTATGTGCTTGGGAGAATGTCTGGGCAAAGCCCAGAGGAAATGCCTCTGAAATCAGCCATCAGAGAGAACTGCTCACTGTCTCCAAGTCCCCCTCACAACAACAACAGCACCGAAAAACCATCACAGTATGTGCAAGACACTCCTCAGGGATGTCAGGTGCTCGGCAGGGAAGATGTCCTCAGAGAAACAGGGAAGAGAGAGGGCCAGGGCCTAGGAGAGCCCAAGGAGGATGGGGAAAGGAACAGCATAGTTGGGGAGAGGAGCCACGTCCCAGGACACAGGGAGGAACTGGCCCTGAACAATGGGACACATTCCAGCCCCTCAAAGACTGCCAAGCCAGACTATGATGAGTACAGTGACACAGAGCAGACCATGGAGGATTTCGACATCTATGGGGAAAAGGAGCACGACCCACGCTCCTTCCAGGGGGAGATACGGCAATACTTCATTGCAGCAGTGGAGGTGATATGGGAATATGGGGACCAGAGACCCCAGCACTTCCTAAAAGCAACGTAAGTGTGATTGTCCTGCATGTATTCCTCCTGCACTGCATGGCATGGCATGATGTATGAGATGGCATGTCCTGGCAGGCAGGATCACAGTTCTGTGCTGGTACAACCCAGCCAAGCAGCCCAGGGGACGGATGCTCCCAGCATCTCCCCTCTGCCTGGCGGGGGTTGAACCTCCAGAAACTTTGAGCTTCCTTGCAAGTGGGTCAGGGATGCTCTGGCTCTGTATTCCCCTGACCTGTAGCAACCCTGCCATGGCTGCTGTCACTATGGGACAGTGTCACCTGACTTACCTAACTGGCATCCCCCCCAGGGACCCCCGAAGAAGCAGGAGGAAGCACTCCTGGCAGTACCGCAAGGTGGTTTTCCGAGAGTACTTGGATGATTCTTTCACGCAGCCGGTGCAGCGGAGAGAGCTGGATGAACACCTGGGCATCCTCGGGCCCTACATCAGGGCAGAAGTTCAAGATGTCATCATGGTGAGTAGAAAGTTCCCATTTCCTATAAAACCATAAATCCCCCCACTGTTGTTGGAGTTCAGCCAGAGGGAGTGCTGAGGTGGGCCTGCAGGCTCTGCCCATGGGTTAACCTTCAGGGCTCAGGGGCAGGAGCTGCCCTGTTGGCATGTGAATGGCACCAGACTGGGAGGCAGAGCCACCATTCTGAGGGACCTCAGTGGCTGGAGGAATGGGCCAGCAGGAACCTCAGAGTGTTCAGATGCAAAGCCCTGGACCTCAGACAGACCCAACCCCTGCAACAGCATGGTCTGGTCAGCTCCTGGGCTCCATAGGGAGTCTTTTGGGTCAAGGGATTGCAAAAAGGGTAGTGAGCTAAGCAGGGCTCAGTACAGCTCTTTTAGGTGCTCTACGTGAGGGCAGGCTTTGGCTTCCCACACCACCAAAGGTCCTTCAACACCCACCTGAGAAGGAGGTGAAAGGCTCAGGACTTATGTCCCTGGAGAAGTTGCCCAGTTTTCATGGAAATCTTCACCAGGGTGGATTCAGCACCTTTGGGCTCCAGAGGCAGTAGTGTAGCTGACCTTGCTTCCATTGAGCAGGAAAAGGGCCTCATCCTGCTGACATGAACCCAGGATGTGCTTTCCACCAGAGATCGCACTGCACAGGCACAGCCTGTGGTTCATCAGGGGTTGGCCACTGCGGGGAGACCAGCTGGAGGCCTGGGAACCAGGGACATCCTTCCCACCAGCTGGCTGGACCCACCACCAGGGTCCAGAGCACTGTCAGCATTGCTCCCTCCCACATTCCACGGCTTTGCCTTCCCTCTGGTGCAGGTGACGTTCAAGAACCTGGCCTCGCGACCCTTCTCCTTCCACTCCACACTGACAGCCTATGAGGAGATACAGGGCACAACGCAGCAGGGTGGGGTGGTGCAGCCCGGTGGCCACCGCAAATACTCCTGGAAAGTCCTGCCCCAGATGGCCCCCACCACGCAGGAGTTCGACTGCAAGGCCTGGGCTTACTTCTCCAACGTGGACCTGGTAGGTGGGAGCCTCCATGGGGCATCCCAGGAAGGAGGGGTGGGCAGCATGCCTGGGTCCTGGCTGTGAGGTCAAGGAATTTCCTATGGTGCTGTGCTGAAAGCAGCCTGGGGCTGTGTAGATCCTCAGGTGTCTAATACAATGATGAACACATGCTGNCCCTTCGTTTTCACCCCTTTCCCCAATTGTTCCAGCTTATGAGACTTGAAAGAAACCAGCACTTTTTGGTTCCTTACCCCTCTGCCAAATCTGCCTGAATTTGGCCCCTGGGTCCAACACAGTAGGGACTGTCGGACAGCTGGACAGACAGACACCACATCTCTTGAAAGCACATGCAAACACTTGCTGCTCAGCCTTTCTTAGCTCCAGGCAGAGTGGGGATGCCCCAGTGAACCCAACATGTCCTTCCCTCCCTGCACGTGGCACAGAGTGGGAGCCAGGCCAGGGATGCAGATGGGTTCACCGCTTTCCTCTCCGCTGTGCCTCTTGCTGGCATCAGCGCTGCCTCCTGCTCGGAGGCAAACCCTTATTTCCTGGCTCCCTGGCAGGAGAAGGACCTGCACTCAGGCCTCATCGGGCCACTGATCATCTGCAACCGCGGGGTGCTGAGCTACGTTTCCAGGAGGCAGCTGGCTGTGCAGGAGTTCTCCCTGCTCTTCACCATCTTTGACGAGACCAAAAGCTGGTACTTCCCGGAGAACGTGGAGAGGAACTGCCGCCCTCCCTGCCGGATCCAGCAGGACAACCCTGACTTTAAGAGAAACCATTCCTTCCATGGTGAGAACCCTTGCCCTTGCCCTTTCCATCCCACAGCCTATATCAGGATGGAAATACCCCAGAGCCTTGAGCCCCTCCTGACCGCTGCCTTCCCCAGCCATCAACGGCTACGTGAGTGACACCCTGCCCGGGCTGGTGATGGCCCAGCAGCAACGGGTCCGATGGCACCTCCTGAACATGGGCAGCACTGAGGACATCCACTCTGTCCACTTCCACGGGCAGCTGTTCAACGTCAGGACTAGCCAGGAGTATCGCATGGGAGTCTACAACCTTTATCCTGGTGAGATGCAGCGCAGGCACTGTGCACTCCCCTCTGCCAGGACTTCATGTTTGTGCCCTTAGGAAGTTCCTGCGGGGGAATACCAAGGAGGGGGAGTAGATCTGAAATACTCTGTCCCTGTGGTTGCACAGCACCTGGCACAGTGGCATCCCATTACAGGCAGTAACTCCCCTCTGCTCTGCTCTCTGTTCCTGGCCAGGTGTCTTCGGGACAGTGGAGATGTGGCCCTCGCACGCTGGGATCTGGAGGGTGGAGTGCAAAGTGGGAGAGCACCAGCAGGCTGGAATGAGTGCCCTCTTCCTCGTGTATGACCTGAGTGAGTGATCTCTTTGTGCCCTGACCCGCCTGGGCCACAGCCACAACCAGCGTGTATTTGAGCTTCCTCCCCCAGATCTCTCAGCATTTCTCTTGGGGTGACCCAAGTGGGATCTTCTGGGTTTTCACTATGAAAGAAATTAACTACTTCAGCCCTTGCCACTCTGCACAGCCCAGCAGAGAGCACAGTCAGGGACACAGCTGGGGTGAAGGCTGGGAGACCAGCTTCATTGGCCAGCAAATATTTACTCCAAGAGCTCTTGTTTTCCAAATCTGAGGGTCCCTGGACCTTCCATAAAATGCACTTACCCAAGCAAGTGCGTTCATGGGCTGGTCCCTGCCCATGCTGTCAGTAAGGTACAGTGCCCAGCTGCCTAGCCATATGTCAGGAGGTAAACTGAGGCACAGAGCGATGACAGGAGGCAGTGAGTGATGCTGCTACATCTACAGGTTGGTCTGATTGAAATAGCTCCAAGAGCAACTGCAAAATCCACAGTAGACCTCTGATTCCACCCCAGAACGTTTCTAACTCGCCATAAGTAAGCACTGGGGAAGTGGTGTGGGAGACTAATATTTTATCATACTGTGACAGTCTCTCTCCTGTTTCTAAAAGAATATTAAATGTTAGCCAGAAAACGTTGCTCTAAGTTAAAAATCCGCTTAAGATTTCAAATTTGCATTTTCCCCAGGAGCATTTGACACGCAGTGGAGATGCCAAGGTGTGACAAGTCGCTAATAATAATGGTTATTATAAGAGACAAACATTCCTGTGCTCAGCAGACCAGAAGAGAGACAGAGAGACACAGGGGTGTCAGGTAGACTTTCCTTTAGCAATGTGATATTTGTTTTCAAAAGATGCTGCCTAGCAACAAAAAGGCCCAGGAGCAAGACATGGGTATAAGGAAGAGACACTTGTCAGCACTGCTGGGATGTTAGGACATGGGAATGAGAGGTCATGGACTCAGGGAAAGGAGTTTGGCAAGAGGCTGCTGTGTCTGATGCTGGAAACTCTCTGCTCTTGACAAGGAGGGTGGGAGCAAGGACTTCCAGCACCCCTAAAATTCAGGGATGGATGTGGAAGCCTATCCCTTGCTGTGAGAGAAACAAGCCTGGGAGCTCCTGGAGGCTTGAAAACCTCCCTGAGCCTGAAGGCTGATACCCAGCTTAGACTTTTTGTTATCTAACCAACTCTCGCTGTTTTTTGCCCTCCCCTGTTCCCTGCAGACTGCCAGAATGCCCTGGGTATGGCCTCAGGCGGCATTGCAGACTCTCAGATCACAGCCTCGGGGCAGTATGGTGAGTAGCTGGAGGGCAGGTGGGCTCAGGCCAGCTTCAGCCAACATAAATCATGTGTTTGCCTGCCCCAAGTTCTGCTGCACTGGGCCCCTGGTAGTGGAGTCCTTCCTCCATCCATGCCCATGTCAGCATCCCACTCAGGACCTGGAGCCTCCCCACACGGCTGGCCCATCGTGCCAGTGCTCTGCCCCCCTGTGTGTGGCTGCTAAACCCCAGGGTGATCCTCCGGCCCAGTCCTGTGGATGGACCTCTCACCACCTCAGGCAGCACCAAGGGCCAGCAGCACCCTCGTGTCTGTGCTCTCTCCTTGCAGGGCAGTGGGCTCCTTACCTGGCCAGGCTGGACAACAGCGGCTCCGTCAATGCTTGGAGCACCGACCGCAGCAACGCCTGGATCCAGGTAAGAGGGGCCCTGTGTCTGGAGGCACCACTGGGGGCATTGCAAGGTCATGCTCATCCAGAAGGGCTCATGGATGGCCAGTGCCTCCCCAGCCACATCCTGCTGTTTGCCTCTTCCCTCTGAGAGGGGAGCACTAAGATCCTAATGGCAGCTGCTCTGGGCAGGCTGCTGCTGGCCTGACCCCCAAATCCATCCTCAGTGCAGCAGAAGAATCACTTGATGGTCCAGCTGCAGCACTGGATTGTGCAAAAATCCCCCAAAGACCAAGGAAGAACAGCTCACCTCTCCAAACAGCTCTCCCCTGCTCACTCCCAGCTGTTGGCTGGCTTGTGCCCTTATGAACAACTGTTTTAATTACTTTCATAACCAGTGCTCAATTATGTCAGGAGGAAGCGAGTTCACGGGTTCACAGGGCATTGCCTGAACATGGCTTAGGTTTTCCATCAGAAGTGAATCCCTGACTTTCATTCTCAGGTGGATCTCTTGCATCCCATGATTATTCATGGCATAAAAACCCAAGGGGCCCGACAAAAGTTCTCCAGCTTCTACATCTCCCAGTTTGTTGTGTTCTACAGCCTTGATGGGCGAAGGTGGAAGACATACAAGGGGAATGCCACGAGCACCCAGATGGTAAGGTGAAGGGTCGTGAGGAGAGTGCCCTCCCAAAATGGGGTGTCCTGGGGTGATGAGGGCTGGGGAGCTCTGTATACAAGACAGAGATCTCCTGAGCCCCTGAGATTAGGGCAGGAACAGAGACCATTCAGCGCCAGGTGACTGAATCACAGATCTGCAAGGGATTTGCTGTCTGTGTCCATCTGTCTCATTTTGAATTGTCTGAGCTACCTCTTTCCACCATCCCAGGTGGCTGTGAGATCCACCTCTTAATGTTATGTTGCATTTTACTTAGAGCTAGGCATAAGATTCTACCTGAATATCTTTTTTGACCCCAAAGGCAAATTTGCCTTTCTAAAAATATTGTGCAGGCACAGATGGTTTGGAGAATCTATAGTCACTAGAAAAAACCCACAACCTAAATATGCATAAGCTGATCAATCCACTGGGAGAAGAGTACCCGGGAAAGCCTCCATTGTGTGCACCAGCTGTGGCTACAACTTTTTCCAGGTTCAGATGTTTGAGGACTGACTTCTTTTTTCCTTCTTTTTCTCACCCTTGTTTGGTGAAAATATAAAACCAAGTTAATTTGCGCAGACCCGGAGTTTCTTCTGCTGTTTCTCAGTGGCCCACTCAAACTTCGTTGGCCTGAATCACATCTTAGATTATTTCCCTGAGCTGCCATTTTTTGTAAGGATGGTGATAAGATACAGAAGTGCCAGACAGGAACGTTTTCTCCCCAGTAATCCTTGTCCTGTCTATCTCTCTTTCCGCTGGTACAACAATCCTTTCCCTCCCTTTCCCTGCAGCTGTTCTTTGGAAATGTGGATGCAACTGGGGTGAAGGAAAACCGGTTCAACCCCCCGATTGTAAGCCGGTACATCCGCATCCACCCCACCCACTACAACATCCGGCCAACGCTGCGCATGGAGCTCCTCGGCTGCGACCTCAACAGTGCGTCCCACCCACAGATACCAGCCACCCCAACTGGGCTCTGGTCTGCTGGGGTGCTGAGCGCCAGCTCCATGTGTGCCAGGGCTCCCAGGCACTTACAGAGGGGGAAGGAGGAGGTTGGAGATGGCACTGAGGTGTTGAGGGAACAAAGCTGGAAAGTCTCATTGTGGTCTTAGAGATAACAGTACCAGAGGGAGAGCCTGGGGCTGGCTCTCACCATCGCTTTTTTACTGAAGCACAGGAAACTTCCAGCAGCAGTTAAGTGCATAGATGGGGAGCTGCTGCCTCTGGGCAGCAGAGAACAAGCAGAGACAGATACTGTTGGCTTTTACTCTGGTTTTGCCAGTTGAAGGTGAGATGGCTCTGATGAATGGTGCAACCTGAGGAAATGGTGCCCTGGGATCCTTTATTTGGCTTTGCACACCTGCTCTGCAGCAGCCAAAAGCAGCAGTGGCTGTGGTGTCAGCCCATGCCCCAAACCTGCCAGCTGTGTACAGGCACACCTGATCACACATATGCAGGGTGTCTCCCTGCCAGGTATTCTTGTCCTTTCCCTGGAGACAGGTTCTCCTTATGTCTCCTTACACCATAAATTCTTCACATTCCTGTTAGATAAAATCTCCAGGGAGAAAAGAAGGTGGGAGTAGTTTGGCCAGAGCTGTGCTGCACATGAGGGCCCCAAGCAGTGCAGGAACCATGACACTGCAGCAAGGCACAGGAGAACCTGTAACCAGGGAAAAGGCATGGAGGGCAGCTGGAGCAGTGAGCAGGCAGAAGGCATCTCCATGATGGGTCTGTTCTGCCCCATGACAAGCATTGCTCCTGTCTTCCAGGCTGCTCCCTGCCCTTAGGAATGGAGAACAGAGGGATTCCTGACCAGCACATCTCTGCATCCTCCTATAGCACCAACATCTTCTCCAGCTGGACACCCGCCCTGGCCCGCCTGAACCTTCAGGGCAGGACCAACGCCTGGAGGCCAAAGGTAGCCAAAGGTGCAGGGAGATACCAGGCAGGCAGCTGGGATCCCAGCAGGGATCTCCTAGTCAGGGCTATGTGGGAAGTGTGTGCAGCCACATGCACCGTGCAAGCTGTGCACTCACTGCCACACTGATTTAGCACCCAGCAGCTCCAGCGAGATGCCTGGTAGGGCAGGTGAAGCACAGGGGAGTGCAGGGCCAGCTTGGCTTCAGCTGCAGTGAGTGTGCATTTCTCATTGCTGCTGGAGGCTTGAAGGCAGTCTGTCCTTCCCCAGAGCGACAGCCCCAGAGAGTGGCTGCAGGTGGACTTCGAAGCAACCAAGAAGGTGACTGCAATCATAACCCAAGGTGCCAAAGCTCTCTTCACCCAGATGTTTGTGAAGGAATTTGCTGTCTCCATCAGCCAGGATGGTGTGCACTGGAGCCCAGTCCTGCAAAATGGCAAGGAGAAGGTAGGCAGAGCTGCTCCATGGCCAGAGCCCATGGCCACCCCCAGGGCAGCAAGCACAGCCCTTGGCAGCAAACATGCTCACAGGATTTCTTTCCAAGAGCAACGAGCCAGGCTGTGCTTTCTCCTTCCTTAAAGCATTCCAAGAGTTGTTTGTCTGGGTTGATCCTGTCCTCGCTGTGCCAGCAGAGGAAAGCACATCCCTTTTTTCTCTCTCCTCTCCAGATTTTCAAGGCAAACCAAGACCATCACAGCACAGTGACGAATACTCTGGAGTCCCCTCTCTTTGCCCGCTATGTGAGGATACACCCCCGCCAGTGGTACAACCACATTGCCCTGCGAATAGAGTTCCTTGGCTGCGACACTCAGCAGGAGTACTGATGGCTGCAGGGCCAGGAAGAGGCAGTGCCAGCCCAAGGACACACATCCCACCAGGCCCTGAACCCTCCCCAAGGCTGGAGCCATCCCTCCAGGGGCCTGGCTGCCCCTGCTGCTGGGGAAGAGAAGGGCTGCAGAGCTTCACATCTGCCTTTTCCTGTCTCTCATCTACCAGATGCCGTATACTCAGATGTAATGATGAAGAATTAAACAGTAATTTTCCAGTATCTCTCTGCACTTTCTCCTCTGCTCTAGCCTTGGAGTCCCCAGGGGCCCAGTCAGCATTACCAGCAGCTACTAATTAATTAGCCCCAGAGCTTCTCAGTGTCATTTTGCACAAGCTCCTGCTGCCCTGGGCACGGTCCTGGAGGAGGAAGAGCAAAGATAAGGATGAGGGGTGGAGGCCCTGCTCCAGGCCCCAGTGTCCATTTCACAATTGGTGGGGATAGGAGGCTGGAGGGAGGCAGCTCTTGCTCAACCTGACTCAGTACTGGGCTTTGGCCCTGCACTTCCCTTTGTCTCCTTTCCATAGTGCTGCTGCTGCTGTGGCTGGGTGCCATCACCCCACTTTCAGTTGCTGCCTTGAGCAAGCCCTCCTTGTTCTCCACAGGAGGAGTTCTGTACGTGCTTGTGGCTCCCAGGGGGGACATTGACTGGTGGATGAGCTGCCACCTTGACATAATCCCCAGCAAGGTGTGCCATGGGCCAGAGCCATCTTCCTGACACCTGTGGCTTTCCCCCTCCCTGGCACCCACCCCACACAGTGGCAGATGTTTCCTCTCCCAGGAATGAAGATGAGCAGGGTGACACTGGCTCCTGCCTCATTCCTCTCGTGGGATGGGGACCTTCCAGAACAACAGCCACCTCACAAGGGTGGGGAGCACCTGGAGGGCTGTGGGGAATGTGTGGGGTCATCGTTGTTGGGCAGCACCTCTCTTACACAGCAGCTCACCAGAGCCTGTGCCATCTCACGCCAGGGCAGTGAGTCCTCCCTCTGTGATGGGGGAGCTGGGTGGCCCCACAAAGCCTCTGGCAGCCGGCGTGGTGGGGAAAGCAGGGCTATGAGGAGGCTTTGGAGAATGGCAGAAGTCAGGTGAGTGCCATTACAGGATGGCTGCAGCAGCCCAGCAACATCCAGCGATTGCCTTGTGAGCTTCCAGGGTGCCCCATCAGAGCTGGGCAGTCTCTGCTCACACCCGTATGAGATGTGGCCTGCAGCAGGTCTGAGAATAGCTCTGCCAGCAGCACAGGGGACAGCTGTGGTGGGGACACCAGGGCTGGGCCACGAGCAGGGTGGTTGTGTGAGGGAGGGCTTCTCTGAGGCACCCAGCTCCTTCCTGCCATCAGCTGCACCAGGGCTGTGTGGTGCACACGGATGCTCCCCTCCACATCCTGTGTCTGGAGGAAGCAGGAACGTGCTGCAGATCACCCCCGTGCTGTGACCTATCCGGGAACCCACACCCAGGGGAGATCAGAAACTGGTGTTTCAAATAACAGCTTGAAAAAGCCTCAGGCATCTGCCACGTTCCACGCTGCTGTACAGAGAGCCTTTGCTGTGGCCTGGGCAGTGATTACATTACAGCCCAAGCAGGAGATGCAATCACCCTTTGGCTTAATTGCATTCTGACAATAACCAGGCGCAGAGGTGAGGAGAGGCTGCCTGGCAAGCACTGGCCTGAAGAGAGGGATAGGAGCTTCACAGGGGGAAGACCCCTGCCTCAAGCAGAGTAGCCCTCAGCCTGGGAGGACAAAACTTGCCACCCCAGGCCCTTCTCAAGGCATCCTTCCTCAGCTCCAAGGCAACTCCATCTCTCCTGAGCTACATACCCTTCAGGGTCTGTACCAGTGGATGCTCAGGCTCATCCTCCCTCCAGAAAGAGGCTGCCGTGTTGTGGTATATTTATCTGGTGACACAGAGTTAGATCAGAGGAAAAGCTCTGTGCACCAGAGCCCACTCCAGATTATTTTCAAAGAGGAAGCACAGCTGAAATCTCTGCAGGCGACCCAGCAGCCTTCACCCACCAGCCCTGAGCAGTTCCAGGATGTTCTCCAGCCAGCCAGGAAGCAGGGAAGGGACTGTGCTGAGCAAGAGCACCAGTGGGCAGGCAGGCACATGTGTCTGAGCCTGCCAAGTTCTGGCATCCATTACTGGAAGCATGTCTTGACATTTATCTTGTGAGGAACGGAGACCAGACGCTGTTTCCTCACAGCACGACACAGATCTGAAATGCATCACATCCTCCCCCAGCCACAGATGTTTCTGTGCAGGGGAAGGGCTTGACCAGCATGAAGCCCTCTGCCTTTCAGCCAGGAGATGCCCTGCCTAGTCACCACCCTGCAAAGAGCCCTGCTGCAGCACGGGCTGCCTGGTTGGATCCTCCTGGACCCCAGGGATCTTTTGTCTTTCATGGCTCAGCTGCCAGGGTTGCCTGGGCTAGGTGATCTGGTGATCACACAGCTTTCTGGTGTCTCCAAGAAGCCAAAACACATCCTGGCTGTCTCTCTCTATTACAGCCCAAGCAGAGATTAATTTGCCAGCCAAAGTGTGTGAGGTTTCAGTGCTGAGCCCCAGCCAGATAAGCCACTGGCCAGGGAGGTTTCTGAATCTCCCTTCTCTCATGCTGGATGGAGAGCTCTTGGTGTGCTCCCCAACCTGAGACAGATGTGAGGAGTGTTTGCAGGTATTGCAGCCGTGCAGGTGGGCACCATTCTCTGAAAAAGCTGCCAGCACATAACAGAAACAGGCAGCAGCAGGGTGAAGAGAGCACCTGAGCAGGGACCATGGCCTATTGGGAGCAAAGCAGACTTGGACAATCACGGCTTAAATCCCTTCTCAGCCATGGAGCTCGGACCAAGCCGCTCACCACCTCCTCCACCTCAGTTTCCCCATATGTAACCAAGAGGCAATGAACAGACTTAGACATCCTTTTTCTGTCTGTCAGGTGTCTCTTGTCACATTTCTCCCTCCTACTGCACATTCCATGATTAACTTCAGGGCTTGTCTCTGCTCTCTGTATCTCTTGCCTCCTACTCCACGTTGCTACCAGCCTGTTTCTAGCCCGTGAGCACGAGAGAAGCCTGGCACCAAGGGGTCCTGCCTCCAAGGTGTGCTCAGGGCAGCACATCAAAGCCATGCCCCACCAATCCCAGTGTGGGTCCATACTTCCCCTCTCCTCCTCCTCACAGGCTGCTTCAGGTAAGGATGCTACGAAGTGCTCTGCAGACCCTTTTTGGTCAGCCAGGCAGGGCTGGGGAGATGAGGCTCTGAGCAGCATTCTCCAGCTTGGCAGGCACATCTGCTGGGGCTGAGTGCAGTCAGGCACTCTGTGACTTTTCTAGTCCATTATTTTCTCATCCTAACCAGGCTGTCCAGGCAACCCTGCAGACAAAGTCTGGGCCACAGGTTCCACCAGGCACAGCTGCAAAACGTGGCCCTCTTAGCTGTCTTCTGCTCCTGGTATTGACTCCCCTGATCTCCTACTAACGCTGCAAGCCTGTTATGTGCTTGGTATACAGAACTCGCTTAGCATCAGGAGCTAAATTTGATGAAGCCTTAGACCACAAGTTGTGAATTTCCACCCAGACAGGCTGAACTTTAACCAAGTTAAGTAAAAGGGGGCCCCAGAGCTGGTTTGAGCTGGAAGATAAGGAAGCAAGGAAGGCTGCTACCGTTGTTAGGTCAGCTGATGCAGCAGTCTTAGAGATAAGAGAAGGAACAGCCCACCTAGAGACAGCGAGGGGACCTAACAAAGAATGGGAATACCCCAGATCCTAATATTACTAGTGGTCAGAACTGTCGTGTGAGGGGTGGGGAACCTGGATTGTTCCTCTTTGGAGGCACCCAGCTCAAGCTGTTCTACACGTCAGATAAATAAACAACCTATTTACTCAGTGGACTGGCAGCTTGTTTTCTTCAAGCAGGCCCAAGCCCTGTTGACGGTGGCATAAACCCTGGCAGGTGGGGTAATTCCTTCAACAAAGCCCAAGGCCCCAGATGGGCAGTGTGAGGCTGAGGATAGGGCAAGAAGGGGAGTTATGTCTGGATGATGCAGGACTCCAGGCAGGTGATCCCACATAAGTGTGCAACAGCTGTCACAGGAATGGGACTGATGGGAAGAGCACTCCCAGTCCAGCCTGTGCTTCTGGGACTCTGTTCCTGGTAGTGTCAGAGCAGCTTGCTGGAGCCAGGCACATCAGTGGAGCCTGCAGCTCCCACACCTCCTTTTCCCTGCATCTCACAGCGTTCTGGGCTTTCTTATAGCCCAGTCAGGAATAATTTTGTTCCCACAAGGCAGGAGAAACTTGCTGTCAGAACGAGATGGATTTTCCTTCTTTCTTCCCCCCTTCCCCTCCCACTCCTGCTTCTGTTTTCCTGTTTCCTTTCTCTAGGAGTTTGCACTCTTCTTCTCCTTGTATTTCTTAGGGTAACTTTAGGCCAACTCAGCCTGGGGAACTCATCTAGCAGCAGTGTGGGAGTGTGGTACAAGGAAACCTCTAAACCTCCAGGATCCCAGGGATGGTATGCAAAACCGTTTCAACGATTTTCTTAAAGAACAATCCAGCAGAATTAACTTTACATCCCCACATAAAGCTCAGGCTTCACCTGGACACTCTCATCAGTAAGACATACAGCAAGGGCAGAAAAGGTTTGACAGAAGCCCTTTGCATCACACACAGCTCACAAATGCAGGGATTTGCCATGCCACCCATGGAAGTTGAAGGAGGTGGAAGACCCAGAACAGCTCAAGAAGAGGGCTGTCCTTGCTGCAGTGCAGAGAAATCCCTGTGTCTCCTTGCCTTGGAGGCAGCCTGGAGCTCTGCAAACTGGTGGAGCCCAGGAATGACCATTGGTTTTTGAGAGCCAACTAGGCACCAGTACTGCTTTGTCCTTGCTGGGTCTCTGCCCAGAGGGTCCAAATGAGGGAAATTAAGATGGTGAAGGGCCTTGAGAGGAAGCCTTGTGAGGAGCAGTTGAGGTCCCTTGGTCTGTCCAGCCTGGAGAAGAGACTGAGGACAGACCTCATTGCAGTTACAACTTGCTCACGAGGGGAAGAGGAGAGGCAGACACTGATCCCTTCTCTGTGGTGACCCGTGACAGGACCCGAGGCAATGGCTGAAGTTGTGTCAGGGGAGGTTTAGGTTGCGTATTAGGGACAGGTTCTTCACCCAGAGGGTGGTCGGGCACTGGAACGGGCTCTCCAGGGCAGTGGTCACAGCACCAGCCTGACANAGCTGCCGGCGCCATGACCCTCAAGTCGGGGCGCAGCGCCGGCGGCGGCAGCATGAGGACAGCGCTCTCCGACCTCTACCTGGAGCACCTCCTGCAGAACCGGCCCAAGCCCGAGGTGAGCGGCCCCGTGCCCGCCCGGACCCCGCGACACCGCCTGCCCCCCGCACCCGGACCCCATCCCCGCCGAACCCCGGCAGGGAGCCCCGGCGTGCCCCGCTGCCTGCGGGCCCTTAGCGCAGCACCCTGCGCCCGCCTCAGGCCCGGCACGGGTCCCCCGGGGGTCCCGCTCCATCCCGTCCCTCCCGCACATGCAGGGAGAAGCAGGGTCCCAAAGGCAGAGACCCCGCGGTGGGCATCCAGGTGTGTGCCCTGTGCGTGGCGTTGCTGGTCCCCAGCACCCGCGGGAGCAGGGATGCTCGCTGGGGCGTGGGGTGCCTCCGGGGAATGGTCAGCCAGCATAGCCGGCAGGGCAGAAGGGGCTGGGTGCAAGGGAGGAAGGCTCCAGCATCCTGCCACGGAAGAGATTGTGCTTGTTTTGCTGCAAAGTTGTAGCTGGTCTGAACTGGAACTGCCTGTCACATGAGCTGATTCAGCTGCTGAGCAACCTCCAGGTCCACAGCGTGGGCTGGAGGAGGGTGGGGGTCTCTTCCCCAGGGAAGGAAGATGCAAGCAGCCCTTCTCATGCCTACCCCAGGACAGGGAGTGAGCCGATGGCTGCATGCACCCCACCTCCAACAGAAGGAGAGTAGCCTGCACCAGTCCTCTTGGTTCTGCTGGGTGGGCTCCTTCCTCACTTTGTCTTGCTTGGGGTAGCTTGGGTGCAACCAGAAGGTCAACAGTTGCCAGTGTTACACAGCTGGTGCTTTTCTCCTGGCAGAGATTTTCATCTTCGAACAGGCATCCTTGGTGAAGCCATGGCATAATGTGCCTGGGCTAAGGTTTCCTTGCAACTATGGGGAGTCTCTGAGAGAGAGCAGGGAGGAAATTTCCTTCAAGTGCTGTCCTTGACCCATCTTATTGGACACTTAAACATGCAAAAGAGGTTTGTCAGATCTGTCTCACACCAGTGGCTCATCTGCTTTTTGTGCTTCAACCCTGGTAGGGTGCTTTGAAAAAAACAGTAGGAAAAAAAATTAAAGCAAAGTGTCTGGAGCAGGCAGCTGCTGAGAGGAGCTCTCGCATCCCTCTGCCTGCAAGATCCAGGCAGAGGGCTTCGCTGGCTGCAAACAGAGCAAGGATAAATTGCCAATAGCAGCAGAGCATGGAAAATGTAGGAGCTGCCCTGCAGCTCCCTGGTGTTACAGTGTATTTATTTCAGTAGGGATAAAGAGAGAGACGGTGAACTGAGATCTGCATGAGGCCTTTTAAAAGGAGCTCTGTAGGGCTGGCTTCCAACAGTGTCCTGAGCTTGCCAGTCACTGATGTACCTGTCTCTGTGTCATGGGCATGCAGAGATGGTGCTGGCCCACAGTGGCTGTGGTCCTCCTCCACAGGACATTGCCCAGCAGCAATGGGCGGGGTGCTGGGTCTGCCTGGCTGCTCCTGGTCTGGAGTCAAACAGGGTGGCTTGGAGGTTTCTCTTCTGCATTTTCTCTGGCAGAGCCACGTGCTGGGAACTGCTGTCCTGTGTTCCTCACGTGGTGGCAGGGCATGCAAATCATGGCAAGTGGGAGCCATGTTACTGCTAGAAAACAACCCCAGGCCTCTTCTCTTGATCCTCACCACGTGCCTGCATATCTTTGCCATATCTCTTGACTGACAAGTACAGATTTACCAAAAAGGTGTGGGCTTTACTCCCAGCTGTGCACCTGGTTGGCAGGATGACCTTGGGCTTGTCCCTTTATCATCTGTGACTCAGTTCCCCAGCTGTAAAATGGGCAGCGAATGCGACCTTTGGGAGTTTGGTGGAGAAAAGGAGGGTACTTCTGGGGAGAGCTGATCTTGAGGGTGCAGAGGGAACAGAGGGAACTCTGCTCTTTCTTCTGGGCAGCATTTCTCAGCATCCAACTGGCAGCAGCTCCAAAGCAGACTGAGGCCACGTTCCCCAGGAACCAAATCCTGAACTGACCACAGGTAAAACTCGGTTGAAAGCCGAGCTAAACTTCTGTCTTTGACTGATGAAATGGGGAGGGCTGGTTCCAACTTTTTAATCTCAAATGTATTTTGCCGTGTTGCTGTGTGTAACAGCTACAGGGAAAAAGCTGTTTTGCAGGGCTTGTTCCGGAAGCTGGGATGGAGTGGCAGGGCAGCTCCTCCTTCTGTCAGTGTTGTGGTTTCGCTGGCTGTCCCTCGGAGGTGACCAGCTTCACAAACACATCTGGAAGGCTGCATCAGCCTTTTCTGGTGGGAAGGTGGTGCCTCAGCAAAACTGACTGTGTTCCCTTGAAAATCTGGCCCATCTCCATTGCAGCACTCTGTGATCTGGAGTCAGTGTGAGGGCACACAGAGCTGGCAGCACCTTCTGGCTGCCACTACCATTTTGTATCCCTCCTATTTCTCTTTTCCCCTCCCCACAGAGACCTGTTGGTGTTGCCGGGCCTTTTCCCAGTGTCAGCAATGTAATCCTTTTTGGTTTAAATGTTTGTTGGTTTGATTCTTTTTTTTTAAACTTCAGTCACATTGCTGGAAGGGATTTTAGGTGAGATTATTCCTGTGGCTGTGCAGGCAGACTTGAGAAGTCAGTAGCCTCTGGCAGAATGAATTACTTCTAAATGTCCACGTGGCTGTTGCTCCCCAGCCTTCTGGAGCAACCCTAAAGCAGCTCCCAAGCTCAATTTTTTGCTACTTTGCTTTTTTTTTCACATTGCTGTATTTTTTAACCTGTAGAAGACTGAGATGGACCTGTCCTGGATGGGGAGGGAGGCAAGGCTGGAGCACTGGAGGGTGGGAGGAGATATTGCTGGGTCAGGACATCTCTGCACCAAGCAATGACCCAAGGTCCCTGCATGCACCCATGGTGATTATAATGTGAGGGGTGATGCTTCATGGAGGGAGCTGGGATTTTTGTCCTCACAGTGTGACAAGAGTGTGTCTTCCTGCCAGCCAAGAGGGCAATCCCAGAGAAACCTGGCTCCAGGGTTCCTTCTTGCATCCAAGCTGCTGTTCTTTGGGGGTCCGCTTGGCAAAACCAGCAGTGCTTTTCTCCACGTACTCACCAGGCAGCCCTGTTTTTCCAAGGCTACCTGATATCGAAGTCTCTTGGTTAGAGCAGCAAGGAGAGCCCAGGAACCAAATCTCTGAACGTGCCCTTTGCACTGTAGTGCTGCTTTCCTCAAGTGCTGCTTCAGCCTCCTGCAAACAAGCTGCCCAGTTAATGTTTGATTTGCCCGTGGTGTGCAGCCTGGTGGAGGCAGTGTGGCAGCTCTCTCAGACAGTGCTGACCCCACTGGGGGACAGGATGCCAAGTCCTGGGATCCTCGCTGCATTCTGTGATGGTAAATACTGCCCAAGGAACTGGTACACTTCCCTCTGCCCCAGGATATGGGGCAGAAATCTGGGCTCTTGAGGAAAATGCAGGCAGGGGAGGCTGTGGGGCACCTCTGATCCATGGAGCTGGTGGCTCTTGTGTGCATTGCCACTGGAGCAGAATTTGTGCAGGAGGATCTGTACCCTCGTCAGCCAGCTGCAAGGCACACAGGGCTGCTGGGTGCTGGGCTGTCCTGCACCCCTATTGCACAGCTCAGCCCCACAGCCTCCTTGCCCCACCTCTGCCCCAGCACGGGCCCTGGCATTGACAGAGCCCGGGGCTGTGCAGAGCTGGCAGTGGCTGGTGGCCACGAGCTGGCTCTCAGCAGCACTCCCAGATGTTTCCTGTGGAGCAGCGCACAAGGAGCAGAGTCTGGCCAGTCACCAGCATGACTTGAAAGGCTCTTGAGGTCACAGACTACGCTGGGCCAAGCCAGCCAAGAGCGTGGCAGCTGCCAGGAGAGTGCAAGGCGATCGGGCCAGCCAGCTCATGTGCGCAGGGCATGAGAGCCACGCACGTCTCCTGTTTCTGGGTGCCAGCATCAGGGCTGAATCTGCCACCCCGAGGGTCCTGGTTGTCCTCATGAACCAGGCATTTTCCCATCCAGACCTGCTGGCTGCCCAGTGCCATCAGCAGAAAAGCCCACACCATCCCAGCACGGCTCTGGGCAGAGAGAGTTGTTGGAGGACCCTTCTGCATTCAGAGCTGCCATCAGGTGACTGGTGGCCATCCCCAGGCACAGCAGGCAGTCTCTGGTGACAAACCTTGTTCTCCAGGAGTCACCAGGGTGACACTGGTGCTGCGTCAGCGTCGAGGGCCGGGTGTTTTCTCCAGCTCTCAGCAAAAAGCAAAGGTCAGGGCCAGGAGGCTCAGCTGATGGGGATGGTGAAGATGGGAACTCCCAGTCCCTGGAGCAGACTGTGCTGTGCCCTGGGTCATCGGGCTCTGCTGAGCCTAGAGGTTTGAAGCCAGGAACTGTATGGTCTAACACTTTCCCAAGGCATGACCAAGACAAGTATGATCTGTGCTGACTCCAACCACCTCATGGGCACTTTGGCCTCGGGTTGGGCTGGAGAAGGTCCTCGTCCTCCTGTTCCTCCTTGCACCTGCTGGTTTGGCAGAGGGGGACGGCTCTAGGGACACACAGTGCTGGATCTGTTCCTCTGCATTGCAAACAGTGTGGTAACATCGTGCCCTGCTGGGGCTGGCAAGCCAGGCTGGGGGGGATGGATGCAAGTTGTTCTTCCTTCCACCCTGCAAGTCCATGGCCTGGGTGCTGTTCTGGGCTGGGATTCAGCCTTCTTCTCCGTGTTTAAGCCATCGGCAGCTGGAGCCCACGTGGTCGCCTTTTGAGGAGTAGGTTGCTTGGCACTTTTGAAAGTAGTTGGCTTAAAAATAAATCGCTGCATCATGGGCACACAGCTCCCTGAGCCCTTCCCTCCTTGGCCCAGCCCCACCAGTGCCCTTTCTGGGGGCTGTGACAGTGACCATGCCTGGTCTGGCTCTCTCTGCCAGCACCTTTCCTGCTATCCTCGTTAGTCCTGACTGTCCTGCCCCTTTCTTTGGCTCCTTCTCTGCTTTCTGCCATTGCACAGAGCTGGATCACTGTCTCAGCCAGCAGCACTCCAGCACATCCCTACCAAAGCTCATTTTATTGTGGTATAGTGCCATGGCTGCAGCCCAGTAGCAGATACTCTTCAAGAGCCTTCCCCTGGTCTGACCAGATCTGTCTCCCCACCTGGCAGTGTGGGGCTGCAGCTTCTTCTCTGCTCCAGGCCAGGGGTCTGGAGTGGGTGAGAGCGAGCTGGGGCAGGGGGGTCAGGCTGATATTTCCCAGCTCCTGGCATGGAGCTTCTGGCCTGGTGCTCGGTTGACGAGTCAGGCTGAGGTGAGGAGAGGTGTTGGCTCTACCTGTCTGGGCATGGCCACGTCACTGATGCAGGACTGAAGCCAATGAGGACCTTACTGGGTGTCCCTGCAGGTTTGCTGGCTGTGGCTCGCAGCTCAGGCGCTGCTGGGAGGGAGGGAGGGTGCAGGCTGCAGACTGGGCAGCAAAGCCAGGAGTCTGGTGTGGAGTGGGACAGTCAGGAGGGTTTGTTTTGCATCATGGGCTGGTGTGGGAATTTGTGCCAACAGGGATCATCATCAGGGGCTGCAGATCAAAGCTAGCCTGGGTTTTGCTGGGCCAGCACTGATTTGGGAGAGGCTTGAGGAAAGTCCACTGCACTTGGGGCCAAACAGGCACATTTGTGAGCTGTGTAGAGACATTGCCCAGCATGTCTGAGGGATTTAACAGGACTCTGTCAGGCTTTATTGGGCTGGGAGAGAGACGCTCACCAGGCAGGATGGGTTTGGAGGTCTTCGTATAGGACCCCATGCACTTTCCATCTGCCCTGGTGCCAGCATGTGCTGGAAACCAAGAACAGAGGTTTCCTCAGGCCTGAAAGCCCCTGCTTGGCATCCTAGTGCAAACCAGCATGAAAGGACCTGTAGCTGGGAGCTGGGAAAGGGGAATGGGATGTTTCTGGCTGGCTTGGGAGCACACTGCCTTCAGTGCCTGGATGCTGTGTACATGGCTCTGCACCGTGTCAGTTGCTCACTGATGTAGGTCAGAAAAGGTTGAACTTGCAAACTGAGCAAGAGAAAAGCCTGCCTCCAGTTCTCAGGGGTGAGTCCCAAACTGTGCTGTTCACTTGGTGAAGATGTCCTGGGCTTTATGCTCTGCAACAAGCTGTCTGTGAGCCAAGGGCTGCTGCGACACACAAGGAGTATTTGTGACTCTTCAGAAGATCAGCTGTGGACTCTTTTGGCTTCTGCTACCTGTAGCTTTTCCAAAGTTTTCTTACCTCCTGTGTTTCCCAGGCTAGAAAATTGCAGATTAAACCCACATCCACATCTCCAAGGCTCAAGCTGTTCTGCTCCTTTCCTTTTCTTGCCCTTAGTGTCTTCTCTTCCCCTGTGCTCCACCTGCGCCGCAGGCACCTTATCATGTTTGAGTAGCTCAGCCCCGCGGCAGGGATCCATCACTCCCAGGTGGAGCCCCTAAACCGTGGTCTCTGTTTTGCCCTGACAGGCCATGTCTCAGTCCCCATACGCCATGACTGAGGACATTTATACCAACGGCTCAGCGACCCTGGGCAGCCCCTCGCACAGCAGCAGCCGCGAGGTGCGCAAGATCCGCCTTGTCCAGTTCGAGAAGGTCACCGAGGAGCCCATGGTGAGAGCTGGCAAGGCCCCAAAGCTGGATGGCACCTGGGGGGTGGAGGGGCAGGTTGAGCTGTGCCAGCAGCCTGGCCTTGAGGGAAGCAGGTCACTGGAGATCTCGGCCATGGGAAAAAAGGTGCTGAACTCTGCCTTCTGCCTGGGCACCCGAAGCGAGCCCCACGAAGGGTGGTGATAGTGGTGCCAAGAGGAGCTGCAGCAGCCTGAGTTGGCTTACCAGGGTCTTCCCCCCAGCCACTGCACAGCCCGCTGTGGACATGGGCCTGGAGTGGACTTTGCTGAGGGCAGGAGAGCTCTCCCCTCTAGCGAGCAGTCATGGATTTTCCTGTCTTCCAGGGAATCACGCTGAAGCAAAATGACAAGCAGAGCTGCATGGTGGCCAGGATCTTCCATGGGGGCATGATTCACAGACAAGGTAACAAGGCCTTCGTAGAAGCAGTGCATGGGGTGCTCGTCTGCAGGTGGTTTCTTCCCATGCAGCAATAAGGGAGATCCTCAGCACTGCTGGCTTTCCCCTGTGACATGGACATCTGTGCCTGTTCCTCCCCTAGGGATGTGTCAGGAGCTTGGGACTCACCGGTCTCTCTGCATGGTTGTCGTGTTACACTGGAGGCTTTAGGGATAAATAAAGGGTTGGGGGAAGGGCTCTCCCAAAAAGGAGCTGGAGATCATCTGTCTCTGTCTCATGATGGGGTCACTGTAAGAAGAGATGGATCATACCTTGGGGACCATGGGGGAAGCTCTTCCCATTCCTAAAGTGCACAGGTGGGACAGGCATGCTGTGGATTGGCTCTGCAGACCAAAAGAAGGTGCCAAAAGAAATAAATAGGTGCTATTTTCTGGTTTTGGGTCTTGCCAGGGAGGCGTGGATACGAGATGTTCTCTGCTTAGAAAAGGCTGCTTTTCCAGCCTTGGATCCAAGTGGGAAGTCTGTGCTTACCACTGCCAAAATAAGACAGGAGCCATTCCAATAACACTACTGGAGCCTGATTTTTAGCAGTATATCTGAGGCTGTAATCTGCCTGGGTATAGAAGCTGAAAACACATGAAATCAGGAATGCTTGTGTTAAGGGCCCTGCAAGGAGGATGTCATTGGCTTCAGGTGAGGTACTTGGGGTTGGGTTTGAAACACTGATGCAGGTGCTTTGACCAGTCCAAGCACTTCCCACACAGTGGAAAGCAGCCTGATGACCTTTGGACTGGCTAAGTGTGTCTGTTGGGTGGAGGGGGAAGAATTCATTCCCCTTGTGCTTTACTCCTGTGTGCTTAGATGGCACATGTGGTTCCAGAAGCACTACCAGGCAAACACTGCAGTGTCCTGGCCACAGCTTGCCCAGGAGGCTGATGGAGCTGTGTAAATTGGGTTTGTCCCTTTTCTGCATTTTCATGTTTCTCACGTTGCTGGCAGGCTCCCTTCACGTGGGTGATGAAATCATAGAAATCAATGGGCAGAGTGCGAGCAACCACTCAGTTGACCAGCTGCAGAAGATGCTGGTAGGTATCTGTGTGTGTCAGGGCTGTTCCCTGGGAAGGACCCCTTTGGCCTGCATGCTGTGAGCATCCACCCCCTCGCACACACCAGAGCCAGCACACAGCTGCCTGCACACAGTGCTGTGATGTGGCAGAAACCACCCTGCATGCAGCCCCGGTGGGGTCTGTGCTTGCTGCTTCTTTCTGGCCTCCTGCAGCAGCAGTGAAGGCTGTTGAGTGGGTCCCTGACATGTGCTGATCCTGTGTGGAGCTTGGAAACCACCTCTGTTTGCCAGGGCTGGTGTGCAGCTCCAGCCCAGAGCTGGCTGGTCTTGCAGACCTGAGCCACACATGCATGTCATGTTTGTGCCATTTGCCTGCTGCTGAGGTCATGGTTATCCTGTCAGGCCCTTGCCAGAGACAGCTTTGGACAGGGCCTCTGACCTGCCTTGGGTTCACACACTGATGATCCTGATCCATGCCCAACATATGGCACGTTGTTGGAGGGAGGTGGTGGCACTGCTGGGGACACCCACCAGCAGCCTAAGCAGGAGGCTTGGCCTTGCCAAAGTGCCACAGGATGTCCCTGCTCCACACAGTGGGACCAAGGAGGAGCTTGTCTTTGTTTTTGCCTCCTGAGAAGGGTGGTTGGGCCAGGAGGTCCCTCCAAGCCTCCACATGTGGTTGTCCCCATGGGACCATGTGAGTCTTGTGATGCATGTGAGGCAGCAGTGCACTGGCCTGTGGCAGGCAAGAGAGTGCTGTGCCTCTAATGTCACCAGGAGGGCCAGAGCAAGGGGCCAGCATGGAAGGGACCTGGAATAATCAGCCTCTCCTCCCAGGCTCCTCACTGGAGCAGCCAGGGAGGAGATGATGCAGATCTCCATGTTCATTCTGGTGGTGCTCAGCAGTGCCCACAGCCAGACCCTTGTGGGGTGCTGGTGTCCCCCCATGGGAATGGGACAAGTATGGCAAAGCCAAGCAGAGCTGTTTCTGGCCAGGCTGTGGTGTCCCCCAGCACGGTGGGGAGCACTCAGGAGCCCTGCCTTTGCAGGTCCTGGCACTCAGCACCTCCCTGCACAGGTTGCTGCTGTTGAGCTGCCTCCAGACATCACCTCCTCCAACTCTTCTTTCTCCCCTTTGTTCACTAGAAAGAAACCAAGGGGATGGTCTCATTAAAAGTCATTCCCAACCAGCAAAGCCGCCTCCCTGCTCTCCAGGTAAGTGCAGCCTCTGGACCCGTGGGCAGTGCTGGGATATGGCTGTGGGGCAGGGTGGGACCAGAGCAAACCATGCAGGACCAGTGCTGGGGAGAGAGCTGTGCTCAGCCAGGGGTGTCGGGGCGAGGGGATGGCTGCCTTGGCACCTTGTCTGAGCTGCTGGAGGGACCTGTCCTGTGCTTACATCACTGCTAACAACCATATTTTGGGCCTGTGGGATGTGTTTACCCAAAGTGTGTGTAGGAACACGGGGCTGGGATGTCTGAGCCACCAGTGGTGTTTGGGGATGGGAAAGCAGTGGCAGGTGCACACCAGGGAGCACGTGAGGGTCTCCTTCACAGCCACGTCCCTGTGACAGGGCCAGCCCCAGGCTCTGTGGTCCCTGCTGTCACCGATGCCAGGTGTGCCAGCCCCAGTAAGGGTGACGTCGGTCCGGACGTCACCGCGCGCAGCGTGGGAGGAAGGAAGCAGTGGGGGGAAGGAAGGCAGCTCCTTGCACCTGCTGTCACTGCCAGGGTGGGGGGCCATGCTGTGTCACCAGGGGTGACACCTGCGTGGCTTTGCCTTTGAAGTCCTGTTGTGGCCGAAATAGAGTAGTGGTGGGGGGGGGCTGTGTCCTCTGCCAGGACTTCAGGGCGTGGTAGCCGGGTTGCTGTCTTGTCTTGGTGCAGGAGCCAACCCCAATGCAGCCCCTCTGTCATGGCCAGGCAGGGATGGGAGAAGAGTTCAGAGACAGAGGGTGGGGACTGATGGGGCTGGCATGAGCTGAGGGAGCACATGTCATTCTTTACTCAGAGAAGCTGAAATTCTGAACATGGTGGCAGGTGTTGGTGGCTCTATTTCTTGCTCAGTCTGTGCTGTCTCCAGTCCTGCTCGACCAGCTTTGCATGTGTGTTTATTAAACACTGGCCTGTGTCTGTCCTTCCCTGCTGTCTTATCTGCCCTCCCTGTCCTGACCCAGCCAGCTCAGTTGGCCAACTCAGTGCCAGGGGAAAAGCTACCTCAGAGGAAAAGAATGCAGTTTCTGGTTCACCTGAGGCTGGGCATGGGCTCAGGGAAAGACACAGGGACAAACTCTGTCCCAGCAACAGTTGTATTTCCTCCTGCTGTGCCCAGGGCAGTGGTGCTGTCTGCTCCCCAGAGCCACAGCTGCTCGTGTCTCTGTTTGTTGCAGTACCACCACCAGAGTGGACTGTTTCCACTCCTGGATCCTCATGATCACCTTTATTTTAGGGGCTGGTGGAGGATCCTGGCATCATGATTTTCCCATGCCCTGGCTCATCCCACAGAGGCCGAGTGTCTCTTGGGGCAGGTCTGCTTGGGAGGGTCTTAATGAGAGGAGGCACAGAGCATTCAAGGCTCTTGAGGTCCCCTCCAGCATATTCCCTGCAGCCTTTTGACTTTAAAAGACCAGGACTTCTCATGCTGGAGCCTGCTCAGCAGCTGAGTGTCTGGCCCTGGAGAGAGGCTGGCAGCAGGCAGGCAAAGAGCCCTGTGCAGCTGTGGGTGAGGTGTGGAGCTGTCTGATGCCATCTCCTAACTGGTGCAGGGGCGTATTTCCAAAATGGCCTGGCTTGGACCACCAGTGGTGCAGGAGCAGAGAGCTCTGGGCAGTGCCTGCTGTGTATCCCTCGTATGTTTGTGGATGATCAGCTTCCTGGTGCCAGAGAGCGCTTTCAAAGCACACAGCAGTCCTCATCCTGAAAGGAGATTCCACTCTTATTGTTTTTCCTAATTTCATTTTTTTTGTGAGCGCTCTCAAGTCACAGCTTGATCCATATGCTCTTTCCTGGCAGTGAAAGGGGACCATGTTTGTGTCCTGATGGCTCTGTGCCTCCAGCAGCACAGCTGGGGGAGGACATACTGTGGGAAATTGTTTTAATGTGGAACAAGGACAGCATGGTCTACTCTACCCAGGGAGGATGAGTTTCCAGGCCCTGCCTATCACATCTGAGGGCAGGACAGGCATCACCCCATGTGAAACCCTTTGCCCCCTTGCTACATGCTGTGTTTCTAGGGTAACTGACTTGCTGGGGTCATGCTCAGGGTTCCCTGAACTCCACCTTTCACTCCTAATCCTCTATACTCTGACTGGCTTTGCCTCCACTCTAGTCCTGACAGGGTCCTGCTAGGAGTGGGTGCTGTAGACTCCTTCCCAAAGAGCTGAGCAAGCAGAAGGGACAGGGAAAGCCAATTTTCTCACACCTTCTTGGTCTTCAGGGCTTCTCCAGCCTCAGGAGTGTGCACAGTGGCCTGGGAAGCAGCAGCAGCTCGTTTCCAGTTGCAGCTGTGATGAGCTGTAACTCTGTGAGAGTAGCTGATGCTGAAGGGACCACAACAGACCAAGGCAGGGATGGATACAGCACTGCAGCCTTGGCTCCCTGAAGGCCTCGTGCCTTGCAGGGAGTGCCCAGTTCTGGGGAAAGGCAGCACAGAGCAGCTGAGATTGAGCCATGGCCTTCCCTGGGGTCCCTGTTGCAATGTCACCTCTGTGCTCACCCCACTGCAGACCCCAGTTGTGCACCATGTTGTTGGGACTCCTGTGTGGCTAGCACTGTGCAGCACCCAGGGCACTGCAGGGAGGCTCCATGGCAGGGTTTGAACACCAGCTGTGGGTGTGTGGGTCTGCCTAGAGGCAGCAGCCCTGTCACCAGCTCCCAGTAGGGCCAAGATGCCATCCTTCTCCCTCCCTCATCCACTCACCAGCACATCTCACTACAGTTCCATGCCCAAGACTTTTTCCCCCAAGCTTTGTGCATCTCCTTTCTCCCCCTGCAGCCTTGTGGGGCCTGGAAAGGAGCAGGGTCTGTGTGCCTGGAGCCATCTCTGCATTCACTACTGGGGAATGCAATGTGGGGGCCAAACTTGGCCACCCTGCCTGGCCTTGCTGACTCTGGTCTGCTCTCTCTTTTGCAGATGTTCATGAGGGCACAGTTTGACTACGACCCCAAGAAAGACAACCTGATCCCCTGCAAGGAAGCAGGACTGAAGTTTCAGATCGGTGATGTGATTCAGATCATAAACAAGGACGACAGCAACTGGTGGCAGGGTCGGGTGGAGGGCTCCTGCACCGAGTCAGCAGGACTCATCCCTTCTCCAGAGCTGCAGGAGTGGTAGGTCCCTGGATTTGGCCAGAAGGGCTGGATCTGGGAGTGGAGGCGGGAGCAGTGACCATGTGCTATCAGGAGTTTGTTGGGTAACACCAGCATCACTGCTGGGACAAGGAGGCAAATGTCCCCTTTGTGTGCTGCAGGGTGAGCCTTTTCTGTCCCAGCAGCCAGCCTGTTGCTCTTCCATGTCTGAGGGACAATCCTGCTGCTGTCCCAGCGCTTGGGGTGACAGCTGGGCCATGGTGGTGTCCTCCTCTCTTGGCAGGCGTGTGGCCAGCGTCACCCAGCCCAGCCAGAGTGAATCCCCGAGCTGCAGCCCCTTCGGGAAGAAGAAGAAGTGCAAAGATAAATACCTGGCCAAGCACAGCTCAAGTAAGTGTGAGCAGGGCAGTGGGCTCCATCCCCAGCCCTGGCCATCTCTCTGGGCAGGGCTGGGTCTGTCCTCCATGGGAGTCAGCCAAAGGGCCCAGCTGTGTCAGCAGTGGAACCTCAGGATACCCCATAGTTGTCACTTCTATCGAGTCCCTTCTCCAGTCCCCATACCCCTCATGTGGCTACAGCTGTGTCCCCATGTAGTACACGAGACCAGGGCTGGCTCAGCACAGAGCTCCTGTGCTCTCCCCTTGGTGACAATCCCTTGCACTCCCAGCCCTGTGAGGTCAGGCTCCCCAGCCTCAAACCCCACAGGCTGCTGAACACAGGGCAGGCAGTGGCAGTGCTGCTGCTCAGCAGTTAAGGAGCAGCCTGAACTGCTCCCCCAGCTGCCAAGTCCTGTCCCTGGTGGGGCAGGGAACTGCCCCTTAGCTACCCATGCAAACACCCCATGCTAAACTGAGCAGAGAGCTGGCAGAGGTGGGTGCCTGAGGATTGCTGGCTCCTGGCCCGGCCTGCAGCTCCAAGCAGCAACAAACAAGGCTGTAAATCACCCAGATATATAAAGCTTCCCCAGCAACAAGCTCCCTGCAGCATCCTGCTGCCTCTCCACCCCAGCTCCCAGATCCTACTGTCCTGAGCAGAATAACTGAGCAAAAGCAGCCCTGGCTTCTTTGGCAGCTCCCCAGCACCCCACTCTGGCCCTCACATGCTGCTTGATGTTGCTGCTGCTCTTTTCCCCAAGCAGCCAAACATGGATGAGCTCCCAGCCCAGTCCTGGCCACTCCTGTCCACTTTGCCCAAGGACCTGGCTTTGGTCTGACACACACACACACAGTTCTGCTGCTGTGGCCAAGCAGACTCTGACCCCTCCATGTCTCGTTTCTCCTCCACCCCAGTTTTTGACCAGCTGGATGTCGTTTCCTATGAGGAGGTGGTGAGGCTGCCTGCCTTCAAGAGGAAGACTCTGGTGCTCATTGGTAGGTGCTGTGCCAGGCACCCTCTGCACACAGGGGCCGTGTGGTGGGAACCAGGGGGAACCAGGACTGCACAGGGGCTGGGGCAGTGCAGCCCTTCAAGGCCTAGTAAGGTCTGGGGAGCACTTCTTCAGCCTGCAGCAGTCATCCCACAGGCTGACCCCCTCCAGGCAGCATTGTGCATGGTCTGGCATCTGTGCTGCAGTGCTGGGGTAGAGTTAAAGCACGTGTTTGCAGCTCCTGAGTATCTTCATGGAAAATCTCTATTAAAAGCAGCTCTGGTGTGTGCAGTTGCACCAAAGCAAGCACTCCCACGCTGTGGCGACCGAGCACTTGGTGCTGGACTCCACAGGCATGGGCAGCCCAAGTCCAGCCAGGCTGGCTGCTCTGCAGGCAGCAGTCCTGTCTCCAGCTGGGGCTAGAGGTGAGCATCCCCAGGGCACAGAGAACCTCTTCCAGGGCTGGAAGACACCACAGACCAGCCCAGAACGCACATCTTGGGCAGGGCCCAGGCCAAGCTCTGCACTTTCTGTCAGACTCAAAGCTGTGGAGGGGCCCCAGCATCACCCAACAGGCTGCTCTGAGCCCAGCTCTAGTGTCCATCTCTCTCTCTCTCCAGGGGCCAGTGGCGTGGGCCGTAGCCACATCAAAAATGCTCTGCTCAGCAACAACCCAGAGAAGTTCATGTACCCACCCCCATGTAAGTACCCAGCCAGGGTGGAGGGCACTGGGATGCATTTCCTCTCACCTCTTTGATCCAGCACCTTCTGACAGCAGGTGGGAGGTGAGGAGATGTTCTTCCAGCACCACCAAGCCCCTGAAGTCAGAAGTCCCCTCATGCAGGGCCTCCCTGCCTGCTGTCCCACATGGACCCACCTTTCCCCACAGAGGCTGCAGGGCTGCTGCCACCCACACACAGACACCTCACTCTTCTCATCCAGTGCCTGTCCCCAGCTGGCTGGGGTCCCTACTTGTCCAGAGCAGGAAGCAGTTAACAGGGGATTAGTACAGCTTAGTCTTGATGCTGGCTCTACTCTGCTCCCCTCTCCTGGGGGCCAGCACTCACCCTCTCCCTCCCTCCCCAGACACCACACGCCCCCAGAAGAAGAATGAGGTGGATGGGAAGGACTATTACTTTGTCTCCACCGAGGAGATGACCCGAGACATCTCAGCCAATGAGTTCTTGGAGTTTGGAAGCTACCAGGGAAACATGTTTGGCACCAAGTTTGAAACAGTGCACAAGATCCACCAGCAGGACAAAGTCGCTATTTTGGACATCGAGCCCCAGGTAGGGAGCAGGGGAAGGCGGGGTGGACAGGAGCTGCCACAGATTGAACTACCTGGGTGCTGGCTGTCCCTGCCTTCTCTTCCCAAAGGAAAAAGCCAGCAAGCCCTGGGGTGGTGGCATTTCCATTCCCAAGACGTGTGTACAGTGAGGGTGTTCCCTGTCACAGCACACACCTGGCTGCTGTGGGAGGGGGATTGCAGGGACCTTTTTCCAGGAGTCCACCCAGTGAGCTCATGTCCCTAACGAGGGGTGTCTCCTTTAGCCCCCACTGCATCACAGGCACCGTGCCAGCCTGGCTGGGGGCAGCAGGGGGGTGGGGGACAGCAGCCAGCCAGCTGTGCCTGGTCCCAGCCTGGGGCAGGGCCACCCTCTGGTAACTGCACCCCTCTCTCCACAGACCCTCAAGATCGTCCGCACGGCCGAGCTCTCCCCGTTCATTGTGTTCATTGCCCCAACAGACAAGGCAGAGGAGGTGAGTGGCAGTGTCCCCTCCTGTCCCCCTCTGGCTGGGCTTCTTGGCCCATGGCAGAGCCCGCTGCAGCAGCCCAGGGCTCTCTCCCTGCTCCCCACCAGCCTATTCCTGTTTGCTTTGCTTTTGGTGGTCCAGAGCTCAGCCCAGACCTGAGAAGCAGGCATTGCCAATTCCTGCAGCTGTACACTCAGCATCCCTCATCCCAGCAGCATAATCACAGTGGGGAGCACAGCCCAGCACCCGGAGCAGGACCATGTATCCTGCCATCAGCTATGCAAATAGACACACAAACAACCGCTCCTTTCATTCTTTGCCTCATTAGGATGCTGATCCCTTTGACGTGAGGATGAAAGCAGCGCTGATAGCGCAGTTAACTCACTCGGTGCCAAGCACCAGGCTGGCAGCCACAGGCTACCACTGCCCAGGAAGCCCCCCTGGCTGCAGGGATGCTGCCTACCCTGCCCTGCACCCCAGCCCGGCAGGGAGAGGGGAAGACAGAGGCCAGCAAGAAAACCCAGAGCTGTGCTTCTCCTGGATTCAATGGCAACAAGGCCACCTCTCCCAACCTACTAAGTTTGTGTTTGTAAAGCTTAAGCTACAGATAGTTTGCAGAGAGGATATTTATGCAACCTTTAGAGCGAGTGTTGTGCAGGTATTTAGAGGGACATAAGTGCCTGAAGCAGCAGGCTGGGGAGGGGGGAAAGGGGACAGGGCTCAGAGCAGAAAGGGCCACTCTCTGTCACCCACCGCTGCCTCCATCCAGAGAGGAATCACATCCTGCTGCAGTGGGCAGGGCCAGCCCTGCTGCCAGGCACTAAATATAACCCTGCAGCTCGGCTCACTCGGAGGAGAGGGATGCGGCAGAGTTAATGTGACCCCGCAGAGCCCACGTGAGCAAAAGCTGCTCCTTGCCCTCCCCTCTGCACCCCCGACAGCTGCCGGCTTCATCCACAATATAGGAAAAATTAATTTCATATGAATAGATGAATATTTCCAGTAACTCTTTCAAGATGAAGGCACTATTAATAGCTAAGCACTATTTTTTTGTTGGTTTTTTTTTGCCCCTAGGGTAGTAATTGTATTTAAAGTTAGTCAGTGTTGAACTGAACACCTCAAAGAGAAGCCTGCTGTGCCCTGAGGGAGGGTGTGGTACTGCAAATATTACTGTGCCATCTGTAATGTGTTTTTAGTGCTGACCACTAAAGGTGTCAGTACTGTGATATATAGCCAGGTGGTCTAACAAAAAAGAAGGGAAGGACATAAAGACTGGTCTGATTTGGGTCTAGTAATATATTTTTAGGTCTATTTAATCTATTGATAATAGATATAATTATATAATAGATATGATAATTAATATAATCTAATAATACCCATTTAGGTCTATTAATATCTGCACAGAGCAGAGCTCAGCAAGCACTGCACCCCAAGCTCTCCCTCCTCCCCAGGCACAAAAGCTGCCTGTCTTTCAGGCTCCATTAGGGAAATATGTGGAAATGGTCTGGACCTGATTCCTGGGGGCAGAGCTGCCCAGGGGTGCACCCCTGGGATGCCCCTACAAACTGGGCAGCCCAGCCACACGGGCAGGAGGGGAGAGGCAGCTTTGATAATAAATGCAAAGTACAGCACTAAAAACCCAGCCAAAACCAGCAGAGAGGCTGGTCTGGTCAAAAGCCAGTGGGAAGGGAGCATCCTGCAGGGATCCCACCTCCAACCCAGCCTGAGGCCCGGAGCTGCTGACAGTGCCCAGCAGAGCACTGAGCAGCCTGCTGCTTGTGAACCTTGTCCCTGGGAGCTGCCACAGAGCATTTTAAAGGTAAATACGAGACCCAGCAGCTCTGGCCTCACTCTGGCAGGTAACCTGATGCTCCCAGCACCACACAAAGTCCAGCAAAAGCCCCAGACACAAGCCCAGAGCTCACACAACAGCTCCTGGCCCATCAGATGAGCTATAAGGAGTCCCTGTGCTCTGATACTTCACAACCACTGGAGTTGTTTTGGTGTTGGGAGGGTGTTTCCCGGTTGGGGTGGGCTGTGAGGTTCCTCTCCTGAGCATCTTCCTGTTCCTTGCAGTCGGAGGCTCTGCAGCAGCTCCGCAAGGACTCGGAGAGCATCCGGAGCCGGTACGCGCACTACTTCGACCTGTCCCTGGTCAACAACGGCGTGGAAGAGAGCCTCCAGCTGCTGCAGGAAGCCTTTGAGCAGGCCTGCAGCTCTCCACAGTGGGTGCCTGTCTCCTGGGTCTACTGAGAGGGCACCCGAGCCCAGCCGCTTCCCATCGACCATCCTGCAGCCACTGGGAAACACCCCCTCAGCCTCCCCTGCCCCACACAGCCCAGCACAACTCCCCTCCTCTGCTGCTCCATGGACACGGTCTCGGTTCACACACACACACACGGGGCCCAGAGCTCCTCTCCTGGGGGAACAAACACAGGATAGAGGCTGCCTGGGGGACAGCCACCCCCTGTGGCACTGCAGGGCAGGGCAGGGGCTGCAGCAGAGCCCAGGTTAGCTCAGAGCACAGCTCCCTGCCCTCCCCGGGCAAGGGAAAGCACAGTCCTGCTGCAGCACCCAGCTGATCTGCCCTGCAGCAGTCCCAAGTGGCAGAACAGGGGCTTTCCAGGCAGATATCTCCTGCCCTGGCAGTGCACACAACTCAAAACCCTTCCTGGTATCCATGAGGCTTCAAGGAATCCCACATCTTAGAAGGCTTCTCCCACAGCACACCAGAGCTCCTACATCCAAGGGTTTCCTCTCACCCCTGGGGAAGATGATGAATGTGGCATGGAGCACCCCCAGGCAGGCCTCACCTGGTGTTCCCAGGTTGGAATTTTCTCATTGACAGCCTGTGCAGCCATAGGTGTAAAAACTCACTGTATTGGAATTCTCACCGTGCAGCTTGGATTGTTACTGCCTGGCCAGAGAAACTGGGCAGCAGCTGAGCCAGTCCCACAGACCAAACCCCAGAGGGACTCTTCAATGGGTAAATTAGATCCAGCCATAACTACCTGTTGCATGCAGTAGAGAAGTGTCTACAAAGATCATCCAGGCATGTTTTCCAGTCTAGGGTGTCTCACACACTGTATGCAAACATGAAAGCCATGCTCACCACGGGGTTTGTACTGACTCACCAGCCCCACACCACCCTGTCTGGGACATATCACGGTGTCTCCTGGGCAAACCACATCCACCACATAGGTGAAAAACCTCATTTGTGTGTTCAGTCAGCTACAGGGGCAGGGGAAGGTGATTAAAAAGTCTTGTGCAATTTTTTTTTTTTAAGGATGCCAAAAATAAAAATCTATGTGCAATAGGGACCTTCGTTCTGATCCACTGCAGGGAAACAATGAGCAGCAATAAATGTGTGCTGAAACATTGCCGTGGCTGGTGTTTTACCTCTCAGGCTGGGCACTGACAGAGCAATGACAAAGGCTCCTCCTAGTGATGGTGCTCGTCAACATGACCATTTCTCTGCACCAGCAGCATCTTCAGGAGAGGAGCACAGAGGATGGGCACGTGGTAAAAGCTGTCCCCCTGCCCCATGAACAGCACTGACCTTTCAGGAGGAGCCCAGAGGAGCACGAAAAGCACCTGTTCAAAACCAGAAGTTTTATTTATTTTTTGTAAAAAAGAGAAAATAAAAATGGACCTTTTTTCTTTTTCTCTGCTCAGGTTCTAACACCCACCAGCTGCTGTCCCCACTGCCTGCACGTATCTCCAGCACTGGATGGGAGCATAGACCGTTAAGACAAAAGCAATGCACGAGGTTAAACCAACAGTTAACAGAATCTCTGCAGGGATGAAACTCTGAACAGCCTGGGCTCCTTCCCCATGAAAAAGAGCTAAATCCTGGCTCACTATCCCTGTGACAGAGGAGAGACCTTCTGCCCATAGCAAGTAATTCCAGATAACGAACCTAGCAACAAATTTACCTGAAACCGTTTAAGCCCAACACCCAATGCCCCTTGGCAGAGCTGCCTCTGACCAAGCTTTTCCTCACGAGGACTCCAGTCCCAGCAGCAGGAAAAACATGGTGGCCAGTCACCTCCTGCCCCCCAGCAACATCCCCACCTCCAGCCTTCAGAGCACACTGGGCATCAGAACCAGGCAAGGCAACCAAAAGCTCTGCAGTCCCATTCCAACAAATGGGTAGGAAAGAGCAAAGATCCAGCCAGAGGGATGCACTGCCCAGGTCACTGGGGCACTGGGCTTGGGGATCAGCACACAATGAACAAGCATGTCCTTGTGCTATAAAGCAAAAAGGAGGAATTGAATTTTCTAATCCTTTCATGATATAGGTAAAAAAAAAAGCAGTGAAAAATATTCAAGGTGGACTATTTGTTCTCATTTAACTGAAGGTCAAGCCAAGCATGTGGCCAGGTTAAAACAAGCATAGTCCTTCAAAACTGATCTGGACTGTCCCCATGCAAACCCATTCCCATGGGCTGTGACAAAGCCACTCCTCCAGGCAGCAACACATTCTTTAACTGTCAGTAACAGCTTCAGCCTTGGGAGAAAAGGAAGAAAGAGGCAGTACATGAGGGAGGAGAGAGATGATTCCACCTTCTCTAGGTGAAAACAGAGACCAAGGAAGAGCCAGAAGCTACGGTTTCCATGAAGATACCACTTCTGTTGGCATCACGGTGCTCAGCTTTAGAGATCAATCCAGCGCAGGGACAGTGAGGCACCCCGCTCCTCTGGCAACCCTTAAAACAGGATGAAGAGGGGCACCTGAGCAGCGCAAACACCCACTCACTCATATAAACAGCAGAAAAGAACTTGGAACTTGCTGGCTCCTCTGCCACGCAGCCAGTCCTCCTCTTCCCAAGGCCTAAAACTCCTCCCTCCTTCCTGATGAGGTTGCCTGCTTTGGACAGATCCAGCTGCTTACTCCGAGCTCTCTTCTACCTCCTTTTGTTTCTTCTTTTTCTTCTTGGTGCTGGTCTGACTGGTCTGTGGAGAGGTTGGAAAGGTCAGGAAGCCATCAAAAAGGAATCCATCCCTCCACTGCTCATTTCAGGAGGAACAGCTCCACCCCAGAAGCAGCGCAGGCTCCCCACGGCTGCAATGCTCCTTCACCATCACACATCACTTCAGCAGAGTGAATGCCAGCACCATCCTCCCACGGGGACCCACAACAGGGCACCAGAGCACAGAGGTGGCCTGGCAGGACCCCACCAAAACTGTCCTGGGGCACCGATGGCTGCTCAGCCCATCCCTGACCCACTGCAGACCCACCCCCACAAGCCTCACCTGCTCTATCTCCCACCACCCTCAGCCAGTTCAGTTTAAAATGCACCTCTAATACATCTTCCTCTGCTGTGGGGAGCCTGGCACTCTGTGGACACGCACAGCAGGCTGCTGATGCATTAATCCTGGAGGTAATTAGGGACAGACAGCAATCTCTCCCGTGTTTGGACCATACCACGGCAGTACACAATTACATACCACTTCTACTTGTTCTCCTCCACTCTCGGCTGCCTCTCTGGCCTTCTTCTCTTTCTTCTTCTTTTTCTTTTCCTTTTTGCTCAGCTCCTCGGGTGGTGGGGTAGCAGGGGACGGTGGGGTCACAGCTTCATCACTTTCACTCTCCGAGTCTCGCTTCCTCTGTTGGGGAACCCATTGTCAGACACACCAACACCTTCCAGCAGAGCTCAGCTGAGGGGAAAACTGATTGCCTGATTCAATACAGCTTCATTTAACAATGCTTTGAGCAGGCAGGGTGACCTGCAGACCGTCAGTGGTCCACTCCAGCATACACTGTCTAGGATTTGCTTCTGCCAGAATTGCCCCCTGTATTTTTCAGTGTTTCCTGTACCCCAAATATTAGTTTACAACACCACTGCACCTTTCCAAGGGCATGCAAAAGCCCTGAGTTAGGGAATTTTAGGTAAAACTCTTGCATGGACATTTCTGCAACTGTCTGTAGTCTCCAGAAAGGTTCTCTGGCACAACAAATCTCTGTTGTGGCTCCATACAGTGTATGTTCTTGTGCTGTGTTGAAGAAGAATATGCCCAGGGCTGGTATAGCCTGGTGTTTTGAGTTGCAAATTGTGCCCTGGGTGGTGGGAAATGGCTGGAGCTCCAGGCAAGGAACTGTGAATGGGCACTGACCTTGTGCCTAACAAAGGGCATGAAGGACCCTGGACTAAAAATGATCGTTGGACCAAAACAGAGGCACAAGGTGCAGGCAGATCATGGGAATAGCAGGGGCATAGAGTAAGAGCCAGACAGCACTGGCAATACTCACTTTTGCAGCCCTCTCCACCTCTGAAACAGCTCGGTGATCAGCAGCTGCTTCTTTCCTGGAAATGTCCCTGAAAGAAAAGATCCCCAGGTTGTACAGCACAGTCGTTGCCTCAGCTGCTCTGGACAGGTACAAATCCCTGTCCCCTCCCAGGGGCTCTGTAACCCACCCCAGGAGCTGGGTGGGGAAGTTGGTGTGGGGGAGACCTGCAGCCTGCACCAGGGCCAGCTGGGCTGGGCAACAGCACGGCCTCCCCCGTTTGATTTAGCAGACTGACTCCCTCTAAAACCACAGCAGGCTAAAAAGGGATAACTGTCTGCTCAGGGCCTTTCCTTCCAACACTCCCCAACAGCAACACACTCCAAGAAATGTGACTGCATCCCACAGGTCCAGACAGCCTTGGGCCAAGCCTAACGTGATCCATGCACAAACAGCAGCACCCAGCCCAGCCCTTGCTGCACAGTGCTCCCCTCTGAACAACCCTGTGGGAGCCACACGCCCAGCACCCACTTGTAATCCACATATTCCTTCTTCCAGGACTCTGGTGTGCTCTCATTGGGCTTCCCATGCTTGTCCAGCAGACCCTTCTGGATCATCATCTTCTTCTGACTGGCCTGAAAGCAAAGTGCAACAAAGTCAAACTGCAGCTCCAGGTAGGAAAAAATCCTCCCTCAAGCTAGGAGGAGGGAATCCAGGAACAAGCCAAGCCAGCAACTGCAGCATTACCTATTTACCACTGTTCCAAGGACCTTGAAACAAATGAGACAAAACATCCCCTGCACAGCAGCCTAAATCTCAGACAAGAGGCATCTTTATCAGTAAATAATGGCTAATTTGAGGGGGAGTCACAGCAACAGTAATACGACTGCACATCATGGAGCTTGGATCTTTGACTGGCTTTTTCCAGCTTAATGACCTGCAGCATTTGAGCTGAACCACTTGTTTTCAAGGTTTTGCAAAGGACTCCAAAATGCTTGAACTGCCCTGGATTACCCCACTGAATTGTTGTGAGACAAACGTGCAGGCATCCCCAAAGCTTCCACCTGAACCACAGGAATGGAATGAGCCACAGCAACTTGACACTGGGGTTTGAGTTCAACCTGGCTGCAGTTTAGCTACTACCATATGCCTGAGGTGAGAGAGGACCCCAACAGTGAGTGTTCCCACTGCTCCTGTCCTTCAGGCAGAGTTCAGTGTCTCACACACAGTGTGCATTCAAGCAGTGTTGCACCAGAAGGAAAAGCAGCCCCTTGCCCAGCCCCTCCAGAGCCATCAGCATGGGGTGATGGATGAAGGTCATCTTTGCACAGAGTGCTAATGCCATCCACTTCACATCATTTGGCTCTTCACTAGAGGAGGGCTGGTGCTGTACAGACCTGAGGAGCCCATGCCTGAACACCAGCAGTGGCACCCAGGCTCTTTTGGGAGGGGGAAAGCTTCGCTCCCCACCAGCACTGGGCTGCCACAGTCCCAGCTCTGGGAACTGCCACCATCATGGCTCCAGGAGACCACAGCAGAATTACACCACGGCCCTGAAGAAGTCACAGGCACAGCTCTGCCCAAGGGTCCCAGAGCCCCACATCCCAACAGCTGGGCTCCCACCACTGCCCTGGGACTGACCCCACGCCCACAGCACTCACCTTGGGACCCAGCCCCCATTTCCGGGGATATGTGTCTCTCTCCATGATCACTCTCTTGATCTTTGCCACGATGCCATGGTCACACGTAGAAATGACTGCTGTGGTCATCAAGGCAATGGCTGCAGAAGCAGGCAGGGAGGTCAGTAACTCTTGAAGAGCAGGACTCTGACAGCCTGTTCTGCCTCTGTCCACACAAAGAGGACCAACACCCCCCACCAGTGTCACCCCAAGGACTCACTGGCACTGTCACACAGCTGCTCTGAAGACCCTGGTTAGAACTGGGCACCCTTTCAAGTCAAGTTGGTGGTTGCTGGAGTCCCTTTGCACTGATCTACCAGGAGGTGTGACATGCCTGGTGGCAGCGTGTGATCAGACACCATCCCTCGTCCCAGTGAGGATGGAGCCCCCCAAAAGAGGGGCTCCAACCCTGCCAGCACTGCTCCCCTCCTGCAGGCAGCCAGCCACACATCACAGCAGCCCCCAGCAGGACACTGGGACGCTGCAGGATGTCTGGAGGCTGCCCAGCACCCAGCCCCTAGAACAGGAGCTGGGGTGCTGCGGGAGGGCAGCTCCACTGCACTCAGAGAATGGATAAACTGTGTCATCACCTCACACACAGCTCACCTGAGCATCACACAGCTGGGTCAACCCCTCGCACCTTGCCCAGGACCAATGCAGCCACTGCTTCTTAACATCCTGCCCCAAACCATCTGCCTTGGCCCCACATTCCCCATCAGGAAGCGCTAATTAAACCTTCTGTGCACGAGGACTCATTTGTGGTGCCTTGACTGTCACACAGGCTGTCATTTCTGCAGTTAGCTGGGCACAAGGAGAAGGAGGAATTTCATACCTAGGCAGATAGCTTCTCCTTTCGTGGTGATGACAACAATCTCCTGGTTAAGCTCAATACCATCCTCATACCGCAGAACACCAGGCAGCATGATCTTGGCTCCATAGCAAATGGCATTAACCTGAAAATGTAGGGAATGGGAGAGCTTATAAGCTGTTATGAGAATTAAAGTATGAAGTGTCTCTAATTTTTAGCTTCCCACTGCCATTACCATCCCAGCAATATCATCCCTAAGTATCTATTCATTTTTGTCCACTACATAAAACTTGGGAGCTTTGGAAGAAGAAAGCAAAGCACCTATCACAGCAAACAACAGGAGAGGCAGATCTCTCATAACCATCAGCATCCTCCTCAAGCGAGGAGAGCAGATCCTGTGTCATTTAACTCATGGCTCCTGTATCTTAGTGCTGCTCTGGCAGCAGCCCACATGAGGTTTTCCACAAGTCACCATCAGGACAGCACTGGATATCACACGGTTCCTGATCCCCTGTATATTCCACCAGCTGCACAAGTCAGGAGGACACTTTGCAGTGTCTGTCTGGCCCCTGGCACTGCCTCAGGGACTCACCGCGCTGTCTTTCATGACGAGCCTCTTGTGTGAAGTCAGCAGCTTCTCCAGGGGCAGGATGACCCTTCGCAGGTAGCTGTCGTCCTTGTTGTTGTCGTACTGCCACTGGGCGTCCAGCACGTCGTGCATGGTCACCATGTTGTCCTGCAAAGACAAAAAAACCCTTCTCAACTCTCCCACCAGCCATCAGCTTGGAACACACACAAGAGAACAGCTAAAGTCCAACAGCAAATAGTGTTTGAAAAAGGGAGTGAAAATAGATGCCTACCACAAGCATCAAAACACAACTTAAAAGAGGCAAGAATACTTTCCATCACCAGCCTGAGGTCAGCCTGGCTTGGGCTACCAGACTTTGACCTTCTTAATCTCAGACAGCACTTGGATCTAGAGTCTAAGGTCTGTCCACATGAAACTTTAAAATATGACCTAACTTAAATTCCTGGGACTCCTAGACAAAGGTTAGTAAGCAGAAGTCTAAATTAACCAGTTCTTTAATCTGTGACATGGAATAAATTCTGAGGCAGCTGTGAGCTCCCAACACCTGGAATTCACAAATGACTTGGTGATTATAGCTGTGCTAAGAACACAGATGGGTGGGGAAGCACTTGCACTCTGATACTGCTGCTTTGCAAAGAAAGAAATTCATTCTGGAGTTCAGACCAGCACCAGGATCTGCCAATGACCAGGGTGAAAAGACTGTACAAGTGTCCAAGACCACACAAGACTGCATCTCCCAGGCTCATTCCAATGAACCACATTCCCTGAGCTGTGCTGGGGCCAAGCAGTCACTTCACACTCCTGAACTTGTGGGACGTGTGGGGTCTGTGGGCTGAGAAACACAGGTGACATAAAACAAACTTTCAGCCACCACGGTGCACTTCCCAGTCAGTCACTGTCCCAAAGTTTAATTACCAGAACAGGAGCAACATCCTGAACTGAACTCAACACTTTGGTCACAGACCATCTATGGTAAGAGCTCTCACTGTCTGGGGGCTATTCACAAAACTCCTCCCAGAGCCTAAACCTCCTATTAGCACTGCAAAACTCACAAAGTCCCAAGGAGCTCTTGCCATTCTGACAATTTCTAATGGGCTGGTTACAGTCTGAGGTGCCACTGTACCGTCTCTCCCAGGATGCCCGAGCGGACTCTGCGGAGCTCTTGCATCTGGCCCCCCACGCCCAGCAGCAAGCCCAGGTGAACGCAGAGTGTGCGGATGTACGTGCCTGCTTCACAGCTCACCCAGAAGATACCTGAAAGGCACGACAGGATAGAGAGTTTTTAGGCAGAAAATACACCACGTCCTTCAAGAGAAGCTGTACGCCCAGCCCTTCCCAGAGCCATCAGCATGGGGTGATAGATGAGGGTCATCTTTGCCCTGAGAGCTAATGCCATCTAATTTACATCATTTGGCTCTTCCACGAAGGGTGCAGCAGTACAAAAAGTGATGGGATTTGCTTCCCAGCACACCACAGCAATGCATGAAGCAGTTACTGCTGGACAATGGGAAGATTTAGGTCTTGAGACATCTGCCAAAAGCAGCCCATTTCACAGAAAATTTAATCAGTTTTCAGCTTCATAGGAATAAGGCAGGAAAGCCCTGTTTTACCTAATCTTCTCTCAGGATCATACTCCACCAGCTTGCTCTCGTAGATGGTTCTGACCCTCAGCTGTCGTTTGACAGCAGCAATGAGGGGTGGCCGCTGAAACAGGGCACCTGTCAGGGTTTCGATGGCCTGAGGGAGGAAGGAGAAGCAAGAGTTCACACCTGTGCCCTAATGCAGGAGCACCTTGGAGCCTCCAGCAACTGTGACCACTTCCAAGAGTGACAAAACACAAGGTTTATCCTGATTTGCTGATGCCATATTTAATAAAGCAAACCCAAGACAGTAATGTGGTCAAGATGCCAGTGAGCACAGCCAGGATTTTTCCATCAGATGGCAGCATGTGATCAGACACCATCCCTCATCTCAGTGAGGATGGAACCCCCCAAAGAGGGGCTCCAACCCTACCAGCACTGCTCCCCTCCTGCAGGCAGCCAGCCACACATCACAGCAGCCCCCAGCAGGACACTGGGACGCTGCAGGATGTCTGGAGGCTGCACAGCACCCAGCCCCTAGAACAGGAGCTGGGGTGCTGCGGGAGGGCAGCTCCACTGCACTCAGAGAATGGATAAACTGTGTCATCACCTCACACACAGCACACCTGAGCTCCATTCCTGGCCCCTCAACTCCCATCAGTGCCCAGCATGGCTAAGAGCACGTGAGACTTACCCTGGCCAGCTGAGCCTCACTCTCAATGGCATTGTGCAGCCGAACAATTCCCACATACTCTTTGCCTGAAAGAATGACAAGAGCAGTCAGGAGCAGCCGCTTGCATTTGCTGTTGACCTCAAGGTCCACCCTGCTTCACAGCCACACGTCCCCAGAACCCTGAAATTCNTCTGCCAAAAGCAGCCCATTTCACAGAAAATTTAATCAGTTTTCAGCTTCATAGGAATAAGGCAGGAAAGCCCTGTTTTACCTAATCTTCTCTCAGGATCATACTCCACCAGCTTGCTCTCGTAGATGGTTCTGACCCTCAGCTGTCGTTTGACAGCAGCAATGAGGGGTGGCCGCTGAAACAGGGCACCTGTCAGGGTTTCGATGGCCTGAGGGAGGAAGGAGAAGCAAGAGTTCACACCTGTGCCCTAATGCAGGAGCACCTTGGAGCCTCCAGCAACTGTGACCACTTCCAAGAGTGACAAAACACAAGGTTTATCCTGATTTGCTGATGCCATATTTAATAAAGCAAACCCAAGACAGTAATGTGGTCAAGATGCCAGTGAGCACAGCCAGGATTTTTCCATCAGATGGCAGCATGTGATCAGACACCATCCCTCATCTCAGTGAGGATGGAACCCCCCAAAGAGGGGCTCCAACCCTACCAGCACTGCTCCCCTCCTGCAGGCAGCCAGCCACACATCACAGCAGCCCCCAGCAGGACACTGGGACGCTGCAGGATGTCTGGAGGCTGCACAGCACCCAGCCCCTAGAACAGGAGCTGGGGTGCTGCGGGAGGGCAGCTCCACTGCACTCAGAGAATGGATAAACTGTGTCATCACCTCACACACAGCACACCTGAGCTCCATTCCTGGCCCCTCAACTCCCATCAGTGCCCAGCATGGCTAAGAGCACGTGAGACTTACCCTGGCCAGCTGAGCCTCACTCTCAATGGCATTGTGCAGCCGAACAATTCCCACATACTCTTTGCCTGAAAGAATGACAAGAGCAGTCAGGAGCAGCCGCTTGCATTTGCTGTTGACCTCAAGGTCCACCCTGCTTCACAGCCACACGTCCCCAGAACCCTGAAATTCTAACAGCCACCTCTTCTAGGAAACGGGCACGGTTTATTACAGAGCTGGTTTTCCTTCCAGGGAAATAAATCTAAGCTACATTTATTTCTTCTCTGCACTGGTAGAGGCTCAGGCCCTAAGTTCAACTGGTACATAAAACCACGTCAGAAGTGTTTTCACTGACTTATAACAGCCCAAGCACCAGAGAAGCAATAAAAAACCACCTGAGACAAGATGGATGTGTCCTCAATGGCTTGAAGTAACATGTCACCCTTAAGATCAAGGCACTGAAGACTGAGATTGGCCTTTTCAAGTTTTAGAAATCTCCATTTTGTCTCCAAAGGCACTTCACACATCCCCAGTGACTGCAAACGGCCCTGGGCAACAAACATACCTGCGCTCTGCTGCGATTTGACCAGGCGTGTGGCCCTCTCGATGCACACAATGAGGCACCCAGTCACCTTGGGATCCAGGGTGCCACTGTGCCCCGTCTTCTCCACGCGCAGGATGCGCCGGATCCACGCGACCACCTCGTGAGAGGATGGGTTGGAGGGTTTGTCGAGGTTAATAAAGCCAGACCTACAGTGCAAAACGGCAGGGAACAGGAGCTAAGCACCAGGGCAAACACGGCAACAGTGCAGTAACTTTGAAATACTTGCCAGGGCTGCAAAGAAATGTATTTCTATACAGCCAGATAAGCAGCTCTCAGTGAGCCCACACTGATCTGCTCCATGAACAACAGGTGATATAATCCATGGTCAAGGAATTTTCTTCTCCCTCGCCTGCTTATCGCTACTCTGCATTTAAAGAAACCCACTCCACAAAGTCCAAACAGTTTCAAAGGCCAGCGGGCCAAGGGACTTTTCCAAAAACCCCAGAGAATTCCTCAAGTGGTTTGGATGTTCATCCACAGACCTGCCACAAGGCCAGAATAAAGAAAATTTTACAGGGAGAGATCAGTGGGTCATATTTAAATATTTACTGATTATGGCAAGGCACTGAGTCAAGCAGAAAGGTACAAGGGGAATCCAGATAGAAAATATTTCAAAGGTATTAACTGTGAAAGAAATAAACCACTTTGGCTTGTACTGCACTCACCTAACATAGTCAGAAATCTCTCTTTTCAGGGGATTAGCACCGGAGGGAAGAGGTGTGTAGTGTGCTGTCCTCACATTTAACTTGTCAAAGTTCTACAAAATCCAAGCAGAAGTTACATGTTTTCTTAAGCTCCCTTGATTTCAGTGTTGCTATGCTGCAGTACATCTCCCCAGGCACACCAGGTCTGATTTGTACATTTAAGTGATAGAGGCACTTCCAAAATGAAAATGGCCCAACAATGAAACCCCGATAATATTTTACAAAAATAGAGAAAAATATAAATGCTGGACTGAAAGAGATGGGAAAGCAGCACAATATACACATTTACAATGCAAGATAAATCAAATATGCCCCAGAAACCCAGCAGAAGCAACTTGGAAGTCTACACAGACCACAGGCCATGGTCAGACCCAAATAAAAAAAAATAAGAAATATGGCAGGATCTTTACAAGGCACGGAAAAGATACAAAACTTAAATGTTACGGCTGGAGATACTTAGTAACGCGATTTCTGCACGCAGAGCACCACGTGCGCTGCTCCCCGCTGCGGGGTTACACCTCCGGGGGCAGAGGACAAAAGGAGCGGGAACACGGACGGGCCACGAGGCTGAGCAGAACCCGCCCTACCTTCAGCAGCAAGGGCCACTGCGACGTGTCCAGCTGGGCCACCCGCGACTCGGGCTTGATGAGAAAGTCCTCGGTGTGCTGAATGTCCTGGTGGGGGGTGAAGTTGAGCGGGATCAGAGAGGGGGAACCCGGCGGGCCGCGCTCCCGCCGCCCCGCGCGCCTTCTCCACGTGGCCCGGAGGCTCCGCTGCCGCCACGCGGGGCGGGCGCGCTCCCGCCGGGGATGGAGCAGGGGGAGCCCGTCCCAGCCCTGCCCACGGCCCCCGGAACGCGTCCCCACGGATGGGCCTGGGGGAGCTCATCCCAACCCTACCCACGGCCCCCCGAACGCGTCCCCACGGTTTGGGCTGAAGGAGCCCCGCGGGCACCCCGAGCCGCCCCCCGCGCTCACCGCTACATCATCATCGGCAAGCGCCCGCTTCTCCTTCTTCCGCCGCTTCTTCACGCTGGAACCTGCGGGAGCGACACGCCGGGAG
>VZTH01011780.1:3478-18309 GCA_013397815.1 Aleadryas rufinucha | reverse complement strand
TCCCAGCTCCGTTCCCTTCCCTGTTCCCCTCAGAGTGTCCAAACCCTGCAGGTGCTGGATGGCCCCAGGCAGATCCCGTTTTGGCCCTGACTCCCTGTGGAAGTGCCTCGTCCTTCACCTGGCACCTCAAGGACTTGCCTTTGGAATTCATCATCTGCATTTTAGGTCTGGGTGTCCCCGATTTGCCCAAAGTCCTGTGCAGGGAGTGGCACCTCAGGGACCACCAGGGTGGGGAGAACCAGGCTGGTTCCTTGTAGGGCACCTGCAGCCACCTGTCCCTTCAGGGCTGCGGCTCCAAAGGCCTCGATCCCACAGGCCTGAGAGCCCAAACACAGCTGCCCCGAAAGGCAAAACAGGGCAACGTGGTGTAAATGTGCATTTACATAACACAGAGAGGGAGTGGGAAGGAAACCTGCTCAGATCTCGTCCTTCTGAGCACAGACTTCAGGGCCACTCTGAAAACGTGATCTGAGGATGCGGCGCCGTCAAAGGGAGCGAAACACGGGCAGGGCTCCCTCAGTTTGGCACCAGCCAGGGTGACACGGGGACAGGGGACATTCCCAGCCCCCAGCCTCTGCCCAGGGACATCTCATGTCCACAGCAAAGCAGCAAAACCACTGAATGCCTTTGGTTCCCAACTTCAACCTCAAACCAAAGCCCAGCTCATTAGCGCTAGGTCAGAGCCACGTGGTATTGAACTCTGGATTAAATATCCCTCTCATCCTCAGCAGGGAGCCAGGGCACTAACAGATGTCTTGTCATGTATTTCCCCCCCCCGTTACAGCCAATTAATTATGGCTCGTGCCAAAGTCTTTGTGAGGTTTTATGGGAAGTGCAACCCCCGTGTCAGCGGGAGGGGATGGGCCTCGGAGAGAGACAGCGGCAGGGGGAGAACAATTCCCCCCTCTGCCCAGGGCCCTGCCCTCTGCCAGGCTGCAGAGAAACCAGAGGATTGCCTCTCATTTGAATACACCTTTAACTTTCCTAAAGATTGCACTGATTGCAGGAGTTCATTAACGTTAATTAATACAGGCTGAAAACCACGGGTTGTTTCCTTATGGGCTGGGCCTGGTCCTGGTCACTGACAAAACACAGAGCAGAACCAGAGAATCCCAAACTGGTTTGGGTGGGAAGGGACCTTAAAGCCCATCCAGTGCCACCCCTGCCATGGCAGGGACACCTCCCACTGTCCCAGGCTGCTCCAAGCCCCACTGTCCAGCCTGGCCTTGGGCACTGCCAGGGATCCAGGGGCAGCCACAGCTGCTCTGGGCACCCTGTGCCAGGGCCTGCCCACCCTCCCAGGGAACAATTCCTTCCCAATATCCCATCCATCCCTGCCCTCTGGCACTGGGAAGCCATTCCCTGTGTCCTGTCCATTACCAGGATTTCACCCAGGAAAGTTTCCTGGAAACAGGATTTGTGCAGTTTGCTTGATACTCCAGCGAAGTGCCAAATGCCAGAGAGGGACAAGGGACGTTTGTATCATCAGGATGTCACTCCAGGATTTTTCCAAAGGCCTTTGACAAAGCCAAGAGGTGCTCCCAGGTGAACAGAGGAGTAAGAGGGGATTTTCTAACCTTACACCATCAAAATAATAAATATAATTAAATTATTCATGAATAATAACACAGCTGTGAGAGGCTGTATTTTACACCAACCCCACCACAACACCCAACCACTCTCCAGGCTTCCCAACCATCCAGGACTGGTAAAATCCCCTTTTAATTTTGCTTACAAACAGCCTGGGAAGGTCTCTGGCTCTATTAATGGCTCTCATCTATCACTTAAGCCCAGAGCCACTTTCTATCAGCCCTGTGATCAGGGAGGAAATGATCCTGACAAAACAACTTTGTTTTTTTTATGGCTTTCTAATCATTTTGTGATTACGGGGTTCTGGCTGCGGTGGGGACTCGGTGATTTACAAGCGATGGCTGCGGCTGGGGGATGTTCCATCGAGTGGCACCTACACAATTCCATATTTATGGGGGTGTTCATGGATCACACCTCACTTTAGGAAGGTGCAAGTGGTTGATGAATGAAGGCTGCCTGCTAAAAATGAGCTTTTCCTTAAGAATCACAGAATTATTGAGGTTGGAAAAACCCTCCAGGATCAGAGTCCAGCCTTGGATCCCCACCTTGTCCCCAGCCCAGAGCTCTGAGTGCCACATCCAGAAATTCCTGAGATACCTCCAGGGATGGGGACTCCAAACCTCCCTGGGCAGCCCCTGCCAAGGCCTCTCCAGGAAGAAATCCTCCCTGAATTAATTAATTAATAAGAAATGAATTCCTCTGGGAAAAGAAGCTTTCCTTACCCACCGGAGCCCCAGGATCGAGGACACGTGGTCACATTTTACAGACAAATGTGTGCCCATTTCAGGCCCTCTATGAACCAAAATAAAACCATTACTAACCATGGAAAAGTCTAAATTCCAGAGGAGAAACTCTGGGGGTCGGATCAAAGCAGCCAAAGGCAGCTGAGGACACGGTGGTGACCACGGTGCTGCTGCTGGTTGGACTTGATGACCACAAAGGGCTTTTCCACCCTGAAGGACTCTGGGATTCCATGATTCCATAATCAGAATTTCTTCCCCCCTGTGCACCCAACAAAGCTGGTTCCTGGGGGAAGGGGCTGCTGCTGGTGGTGCACAGACCTGGAGAATTTGGGCTGAAGGCTGTGATAAAGGCAGCAGGAGGTCGGACACGTGCCCAGCCTCAGGTCAGACCCTGCTGGATCAGACACGCAGGAGGCACCAGTGGTGTCCACGGGAGCTGTGACAGCTCTGAGAGCTGCCAGGGTAAATGATCTCCTCTCAAGAGGAGGGACTTCCAGAGGCAGACATTCCAGAGGAGGGCACAGTGTGGGTGGGTTTGTGGCAGGACTGTTTTAGGGGTCACTGATCCTATTTTAGGTTTCACTGAATAAATAATTCTGATTCCCAAACCCTGAACTCCTGGAAATATCTTTATTAAATTATCCTACATTTCATTAATTATCCATGCACTGCAGGCAACACAGAGCCCTTTTATCCTGTTTTTAGTGGCAGTAAAATTTTAGGGCTATCCCTAACCCTGGGAATGCCCCTGCCCGGCACAGAGGGACCCGTGGCTCTCTCACCCCTTCTCCTGGGGGTTCCTCTGCTCACTGGTGCCAGGGAAAGGGGAATCAGCAGCATCCCAGGCCTTCCAGCTGCTCCATGGCTTCACTGGATCTCGGCTTCTGCTCATCTCCCTGCTGGAAAGAAGATGGAATATTTGTTAATGTGCTCAGATGTAGCAAATTTCGAGAGATTTTGGGCCGTGTGGCACCTCTGGCGCCCTAAAAAGAGTTTCTCCCATTTAAATCTTGGCCTGCAGTGAGCTCTTCCCCTTTTCCCTCTTTTCCACACTGACTTCCAAGAGCTTTTTTGTGCTTCTCCATTCCCATCCCTGCCCCAAGAGCTTATCCTGGCCCAGGGAATCTTTTCCCTGCGCTCCTGCTCCATCTTTTCCAGACGGCGGTTTTGTTTTTCGCTCGCGCCTCCCGATTTTCCTCTGCATCCCCTTGAAGTCCAGCTGTGCTTCGTTCCCTGGCCTCTGATTTTAAACAATTCCTTCTCCAGCTCAGTCTAGAGAGGAAGCTCGTGGGAGCAGCCGTTTCCATAGCAGCTCCAGAGCGGGGTGGCTGCAGAGAGAGGCAAAAACCGCTGCTGGAACTTCTCCGGTGCCGCCGCTCCAGCTCCCGCTTCGTTTCTCCCGGTTCTAAAAAAAAGGAAAAACTCTGTTGTGATCCCAACCCCGATTCCTTCCGTGGTTCTTTTCTGAGGGAGATGAATGGGGGTGCTCAGCCAGCTCTGCTGCTGTCGGGAAGTCAGGATTAATTACTCCTCTCAGGCAAAACCATGGAGGAGTCCGTCAGCATCGACGCGGCTGCGGCTCTTGGGTGGGGAGACACTGATGGATCTCCCTGGATATTCTCTGTTTAATGGCTTAAGGAGCAGCAAACACTCAGGATTAGGTAGATTTATGATGTGTTTTGCCACAGATCCGGGCTGGGTGAAGCAGCTCTGAAATCCGGGGGCCTCCCGGTGCTGCCCGCGCACTGGTGTGGGACCGGGGAATGAAAACAAACCTCACACCTGAAAACTGGGTTAAAAGTTGATCAATAGTTACAGGAAAGGGATAAAAATGGAATTAAATGGATCAATTCTGTGGTTTTGATGGTATTGGAACACTCACAGCCCACAGTGCCTCCAAACTGCTCTTCAACACATCCAAGGGTGAGGCTCCTCCAGTGAGGGAATTCCTGCTCAGGGCATCCTTTAGCCCTCCTGGAACTTCCAGGGACACGCCTGCACAAGGTTTGGGAATCCCTGATCCCACAGAAATTCCTGATGCCCCCTGAGCACCACAGGCTCATGCCAGGTGTGGGTGTCACAGGGGGACACCACCGTGAGATTGAACAACCAAATGGGCTTGAGCTGCTGCTGCTGCTGCTGTTGGAAATTTGTTTCCAATCATTTTCCTGAAATTAGAAAATTTAGGAAATAAGGGAGAAAAAAGGCTCTGTCCTAGGAAAGAAATCTCTTATAGAAAAAAGAAGCCAAAAAAGAAGTTATCTCTTAATGAAGAGGGAAATCTTATTACTGCAGCCTGTTACAACTTCAAGGTTTCCAGCAGAAACTTCTCCAAGGGAGATAAATATCCCATTAAACCAGCCCTGCATCCCAGAACTCCTGCATTTTAAAAGCACCCTGAAGGCCAGAACTTGCACAGTTCTCTCTGCAACTTCTGCTCTCTTCTGAAGCTCTGTCTGAAAGAGCCTTTCTAGTCAGGGTTGTTGTGGCTGCAGCACAGGCTCCCAATTTTGGCAGAAAGGGTCTTGAGAAGGAGATTCTGAGGGATGGGGGTGGGGGGTTTGCAGCAGAAAGGCAACATTTGATTTTTTTCATGTGAATCCTGCTGTAGTTTCATGTTTATCCTAAAATCACAGGAGCCCAGACTGGTTTGGGTGGGAAGGGACCTTGAAGCTCATCCCATTCCACCCCTGCCATGGGCTGGGACAGCTCCCACTGTCCCAGGGTGCTCCAAGCTCTGTCCAGCCTGGCCTGGGACACTCCAGGGACACTTGGACACTTCCCTGCTGCCCTGGACTCGATGCCCCAGGGCAGGATGAGGGGAGCTGCAGCACCCCAGGGAGGGGCAGTGACAAAACCACAAAAACTCTGCTGTCACCCTCAGAACTCCTCGGATTCCACAGGAACCCGGATTTTCATCCTCTCTTATCAGCCAGGATCCCAGAAGTGCCTCTTGTTTATAGATTCATCTTTTCTTCAAAGAGCTGCAGAGCTTAATTTTGCTTTTCATCCCAAGCCACGCAGGCAGGGTCCCCAGAGATTCATCAGTGGCACTGAGGAGGCTCTTCCAGCACCCGGGGAGGGAATTTATTTCCCAGTCCTTCCCAAGGTCCAGGATCGCTGGCACCACCTCAGAGATGCAGAGCTGCAGTTCTAAGGATTAAATTCTGGGGGTTTTGTTTACTCTTGCTTTATAAATTCCAAAAGTGGTTTGAAATCTCAACAGGGTTCGCTGTTAATGGCTGTTAAAGCTTCTCCGCCACCAGGTGGGAAATTTCTTATCACCAGATGACACCTTTCCCAGCTTTTGTTAAAAAAATAAAATTCTGGTGTGTTCCTAGGATTAGTTTCTCATGGAATTTACAGTGGCAGTGCCACATCACACATTTTTGGGAGCACCGTGGGTGTCCCTGGCACCAGTGCTGGGCACACACAGAGCAAACCCTTCCCACCTTGTTCAGCCCCAAATCCCAGAATCCTAAACTGGTTTGGGTTGGAAGGACCCCAAAGCCCACCCAGTGCCACCCCTGCCATGGCAGGGACACCTCCCACTGTCCCAGGCTGCTCCAAGCCCCAATGTCCAGCCTGGCCTTGGGCACTGCCAGGGATCCAGGGGCAGCCACAGCTTCCCTGGAGAATCTGTGCCAGGGCCTCCCCATTTTCCTTAAGTGCCTCTGGTTTTGGGGTGAGGAGCTTTACCCCCCACACCAGCAGCAGAAAACTGTGAGTGCCAGAACATCTCAACCATAATTAACCTTTTAATTAACATATCCACAACAAATCTGCTCCAAACTTGAAGGCATCTGAAGCACAGCTGTGCTGGTTGGAAGCTGGACGTGATTAGTTTGGAGAGCAGAGAGCTCAGCTTCCACTCAACAGATTTGCAGCAATTAAATCCCCACCACTGGCACTTATTTTACATTTCTTATCTCAGGAAATGACTTTTTGGACCAATCGAGCACCTGCTGCTTCTCAGCTGGCCCTGGAATGAAAGTGCAGAAATGTTGTTTGAATCACGAAGTTACAAACCATGATCTGGGCTGAATATTTAGGGAGAGGTTGAGTTCCCCGGGTCCCCACAGCTCAGGGATGTTCCAGGGGGCTGGAGCATCTCCAAGGATGGAGGCCCCCCGAGCTCTCCATGCCCATCCCTGGATTTGTGAGCCAAAGACCCTTAAAGAAACCCCAGGTGGTTCCAAGCACTGAATGGATTCACCCTCAACAGCAGATTCTGGGATGTGGCAGCTCCCAGTGCCATCCCAGCCCCACACCAGCTCCACTCCCAGCGGATGCAAATCTCCAGTTCTGCATTAAACACCCCAAAGTGGTGAAATCCTGACGTTTCTGTGCCTCCACCCCGACTTTGTCCTGTCCCTGGAAGCAGGCTCTGCCTTTCCAACCCAAACTAAACCAAGACTGGACAAATTTTCATGTTTAAGCAGATGTTTACCCCGAATTTCCTTCCCCATGACCACCACTGAGCATCCCCTCGGTGCACAGACTCTGATGTTCCTCTTTTCCTTCCCTTTTTAACTCTCAATCATTCCCTCTGTACTTCCACAGCTCAGAAACGACAGGAACCAGATGCTGCTTTCTGGTTTTCCCTTCAATTTCCAAATTACTTCTAAATTGTGACCTTGCCCACCAAGGTTTTGCCTAAAGCAAGGTTTTATTGCTGTGTTATCAACTGCAGAAAATAAACCCCTCACGTTAGAAAAAAGAAACAGACCTTTAATTAACTGTAATGATGGTTCTGGGGGCCATTACCACACATTCCAGCTACCATAAAAAGCTTTTAAGAGAGTTGACAGCAAGTTCAGCCCTTATTCCTCCCTCCTTCCCAGCACCCGGACTGAAGGAAGGAGGAAAACTCAGCTCCCTCTAAAAGGGAAATTTGGGATGTCTCAGGCACTCGAGCACAGTGGTTGTGCCACAGAAATGCCCTCAAAGTTCTTCCTGCAGCTTTTATCCACTTTAAAATGAAAGAATATCCAATTGTTATTAATTTAGGTCAGTATTATTGACATCCAAGAGTTTGGTCCCATCCCACCTCCTCCCTCCTCCGCTGCTTTTCCAGGCACTGAGCAGCAGGAGTGAAACACAGGAGAATCCAAATTTCCTCCTGGTGGCAGAGCACTCTCTGAATTCTCTGTTCCATCATCAAGGATGCAAATCAGGATTGGTGCCAATGTTCTTCCAGGCTACGGTTCCATGGCAGGAAATGGATTTCAATGCTGCATCTGGGAATTTGGGTTTTGTGTGTTTAAAGAACCTGTGGTTTGGAATATTGATGTATTCCTCCAGTTTGCCTTGGTTTCCCCAAGTAATGCCAAGTCATAATTGTTCTTCGTGCAGTTTTCTAATCAACTGATCAAATAATCTCCACAATCATTCCAAGGGGGAATGGTGGGATTGATCCTGGCTGACCCTGGTGAGCCCCAGACGTCCCAGCACCATCCTCCAGCACGGGGCAGGACGTGTGACATCCTTGCTGCCATCCCAGTCACCAATCCCAGCCTCAATTCTTCTTCATTTGCATCCAAACCTTCCAAAACAGAGGGAGAGAAATGAGTTTTTTAGCGCTCCGAGACGGCTCTGACGTCGATAAGGAGCAAACCCCTGCTACTCTGGAAATTAATGTTTTCATTCTCCAGCAGCCCAGCCGGGAAAAATAACAGAGAATTCATCTGAAATGCACTGCTTGACCACAGGGAAAGCCTCTCAGCATTCCACAGGAAAGGGCAGCCAGGGGTAAGACAGAAATGGGGACGAGGAGCTGTGCTTTGCTGTGTTCACCAGCAGCACAGAAATCAGTGGCAGCACTCGGAGCTGGCAGCCAGCACAGAGGGTTCCCGTGCCTGCTGCTCACCATGTGGGATCTTGGTGGGCTGGGCCTGAGGAGATCCAGGGTCTGGGATCTCCAAAGGAAGGGGAGAGGCCAGAGCTGTGCTGGCTCTTTGATCAACCTTGTTTTTCCCGCAGCTGCTCCACGTTGTTTGAAAGGGAAGCACCACACCAGGCCAGAAACGCCTTTTTTGGTCAATTTTCAGCTTCATGCTGCCTCTTTTTACCCCTTTTCACAACTGGACATGCCAAGACATTGTTTTTCATCTTTTGACCTCAAAGATCATAGAGGTCTTTCCCAACCTTTCTGTGATTCCCATTTTTTGATCACCCATTTAGGAGGTTTATAAATAATTCTGTTTAAAATTCAGAATGGCAAAAGATTTTCTTTCTCTTGAGCACATTTCACTGGGACACAGACATTATCATTTGCCTTCCATCACTTCGAGCTGTTCTCCATGGGAACCACAGATTGTCCTCCTGCTGTCACCAAATCAGAGAATTCCAGACTGGTTTGGGTTGGGAGGGACCTTAAACCCATCCAGTGCCATGGGCAGGGACACCTTCCATCATCCCAGGCTGCTCCAAGCCCCATCCAGCCTGGCCTTGGACACTGCCAGGGATCCAGGGGCAGCCACAGGAACAAAGAAAAAAGCCAAAAAGGTGAATTTCCAAAGCAAGAGGTCCCACAGCTCCTGTGCTTTCCACCAGCATCACTCACCAGAGGTTTTCGCTGCACACATCCGGATCCTAAAGCTGTGAACCAAATCTAATCAGCTTCATTCCAGAATGAAACAGGTGCTTCCCAGTTCATCCCTTCCTGCCCTCCCACATGAGGGTCTCTGCTGCAAGAGACAGGCCCATCTCAGGTTACAAAATGTGTTCCAGAGAAGCCCTCGGTGTCTGAGGCTTCTGAGATGTTTGGTCTCCTGGCTTAAGGGAATATTGGCTCTGTGCTGGGTATCAGAGCTGAAGAATGAGAAGTGTGTGGGCTAAAAGGCTCTTAAGAACACATAAAAGTTATACAAAAGAGTATATAGAGGGGGGATATATAGAAAGCAAAAATAGCATCATGACATCACATGCAAACCATGAGAGGGAATACCATGGAGAGGTCTAGGCTCCAATATTCCTCGGATTTCTGCACTCCTCCACGAGGTCTAATCCCACATTTCACCCCAAAATGAGAAATTCCACCTTTATCAGCTCCCTGAGTCAGAGCTCCCATGGACAATCCATTTTGTGTCTTCCTTCTGAATGNGGGAGGGGGAAAGGGAGAACGGGGGAAAGGGGAGGAAGGGGAATGTCGCTGTTGAGCGCTAGCCGAGTGCAAGAACCAGGCTGGATCGGGTGAGGCGGAATTCTGATTTTATTATTTAATTCTAAAACTTATATAGACTTTTAAAAGTTTCTCCGGATTGGGTCAATTCAAAACCTCCCCCTCGGCCCATAGGCCAGGTTGAACTGCCCATCTTTCCAGAGACAGTTTCAATAACATCCAAACCTTATCTTTATTTATAGAACACAGGGAGAAGAAGAGAAAAATTCCCATGGGAAAGAGTCTGTGCTACCACAGGGGAAAAGGGGGAAAAAGGGGGAAAAAGGAAAAAGAAAGGAAAAGAGGAAGGAAGGAGGAAGGAAGGAGGGAAAGCAGAGGGAAAATATAAAATAAAATTAGGAAAAATATAAAATAAAAGTCACAAAAGAACAACCAGCCACAGAAACCCCCCATCAATGGGAAAAAAACCCCAATGAAAAATAGGTTAGAAAGGTAAAAGAGGTGAGGGAAGAGTGAAGGGCACACAGAGAGAGCCAGGAAAAAGTGACTCAGTGCTGGTTTCAGGAAGGGGAAGAAAAAGGATCAGCCTCCCCTTCAGAGGGACTCTGAACAGCTCCTGGCACCAGGAATTCCTCCTGCTCTGCAAGGGAGAGGGCTGAGTCCTTCTGAGCAGGAATGAGAAATAAACACAGCTGGAATTAAATCTCTGAGACTTTTAGACAAGTGAGATTTATGTCCCTGCTCCAGCTCCCCTGGCCTGGCAAAGCCAGCAGCATTCCTGGAGGACTGAGGTGAATCCCTCCTGCTNGGGGGGATATATAGAAAGCAAAAATAGCATCATGACATCACATGCAAACCATGAGAGGGAATACCATGGAGAGGTCTAGGCTCCAATATTCCTCGGATTTCTGCACTCCTCCACGAGGTCTAATCCCACATTTCACCCCAAAATGAGAAATTCCACCTTTATCAGCTCCCTGAGTCAGAGCTCCCATGGACAATCCATTTTGTGTCTTCCTTCTGAATGACAAGCTGCTCATCAGCCGAGCTCCAGAATCAGATCTGCTGCTCCCAGGGCTGAGGGGAGGAGACAGCTCACTCCTGATGGTGCCTCGGATCCGGTTACAAGAGCCCTGGAGATGGGAAATGGATGGAGGGATGTGAAACCAAAGAACACGTGGAGGAGTTCGCTGAGCTGGGAGGAACTGCAGAGACACTTTGGGGTTTCTGTGTGTAGGTAGGAGGAGGAAGTTTAGGCCATGAAACAAAGACACATCCAGTTTGGAGAAATTTAATTTAATTTTCCTGTCCTCTAATGGTTGGGAATGCCTAAAGAGCAATGTGGGTCCCTCCAGCTAAGGACAAAGGAGGGGAAGGAAATGGAAAAGAGAAAGAGCTGAAATCCAAACACAGTGGGGTCAAGCACTGCGGGACAAGAGATCACCTGCCCCACAGGGAACACCAGTCAAACCAGTGGTACCAGTCACAGGCACAGAGCAAGGCTGGTGCTGACATTTCCACATTTACTCACCCACTTACATAAGTGTGAATCCAAGCAAAGAACATGAACTCAGGCCTCCAAAAGCCAGAGGTAAAACTGCTCAGTTTAGTGACAATTCCAACATTCCTGTTAGGCTCAGAGCTGACCAGATTGGGATTATTCCCTGATTTTTTCCTTTTCATATACAGCTTGTCCTTTGTTCCAGCGTTTGACCTGCAGCTGGAACCAACCTCTTGCCTCTGGCTGCTCCTGCAAGGGGAAAAACGAAGGTGAAAAATCCTTTGGATCTCACCTTTGGATCCCAGCTGAGCCTGGAACTGGGACCAGCAGCAGGGACAGCGCTCAGAGAAGGGTCCCTGCCCAGGGGAGGGCCCAGTGGGACCCCGTGGCCAAAGGAAAGCTGCACTTCAGGGCAGCCAGAGCTGAGAGCACAAACAAAAGGAAACACAATCAAAGCTGCCCCTCAAGAATCAGGCCTGGGGAAAAAAAAAAAAATAGGTGCTTTCGAGCCTGACTAAAAATAGCTTGCTCAAATTTCTTTGTAATGCCTGCAAAGATAGGAAATGACAGGAGAAATGAGAAATCGGCCTGGCTGTGCTCAGAGCACAGCCTGGGAGGTCGAGGGGACCACGGAGACGGCCCCAAACAGATCAGCAGCACGGTGATGTTCCCTGCCACGCCTCGGGTGCACAGCTAGTTCCTCTTTCCCTTGCAATAACACCTCCAGATCTGGGCTGTAACCACAAACTGATTATCCCCCTCCTCAATCCCCGATCCAGGCACAAGCTGGCTCTTTTTTCACGTTCCCCACGGATGATGGCAGCTCTGTTTGCTGCGGCAATTTAACTTCTTGCAGTTCTATTTGGAGTTTTAAAACCCGTGCCCTTGTTTTAAGTCCCTCTTTTATTCGCTGTGCTTTGTTGTTCGTTCCTTATTGCAGGCTCAGCCTTGGCATGTTCTCCTTTTATTCCCCTATTCCATAAAGGCTGGATTGTGCCATTGCATCCAGGAACTTCTCTTCCCTCGTGCTTTAGGAAGCTGCATTTCAGAGAGTTTGCTCAATCCAGGATGTGACTCAGTCACTCCTGCCAAGGCCACCACTAACCCCTGTCCCCAAGGGCCACATTCACGTGGCTTTTAGGTCCCTCCAGGGATGGGGACATCCAACCCTTTCCATGAAGGAATTTGCCCTAATATCCAACCTAAACCTGCTCTGATGGAAGAATTTCTCCATGGAAAGGGTGCTCAGGCATTGGAAGGGGAGGTTTGGAGTGCCCATCCCTGGAGGTGTCCCAGGAAGGGCTGGAGGTGGCACTCAGAGCTCTGGGCTGGGGACAAGGCAGGGATGGGGCACAGCTTGGACTTGGTGATCCCAAAGGGCCTTTCCCACCTCGATAATTCCACGATTCTGTGATTCTGACCCCTCCTGTGTCCTTCCCTTACGAATTACCCCTCCCGGCAGCCGTGGACGCTCCGTGACACGAACCCCCCGAGGGTCACTGCCCCTCCCAGGCCACTCTCACTGCGTCACCTCCCATTTCCCCTGCTCCAAACCCCTCTCCTTGGTCCCTCTGACACCCCCTCATCCCTGCCCCACCCTCCTGCCTCGTGCTGCTCCGCACATTGGCATCCCTGCTGATCAGCCCGGCCCGCTCTCCCCGCGGCTGGCAGGAGATGCACGACGTTAATCAGTTGATTGTTATTAACCCAGTTCCATTGGAGCTGTGCATGAATGCTGCTCCAGCCCTAAATCCACGCTCTAATCGGGCCTCACAACGCTCAGCTCGCGGTGCTGCTCGTGTGCTCGGCAATAATCCCGTTATGGAGGGATCGGGGCGCCGGCGTCGGAGCTCGGTGGGATTGCGGCAAACCAGGGGTGGGGAGAGGGGTTTGGGTCAGGATTGGGTGATCCTAAATGACAGAACTGCTCAGGATTTAACACCTCCCCCCCAAAAAATCCCCCCAAAAACCCCCAGCAAACCTCGCACAGCACGTTCCCAGAGGGCAGAAAATCACCGTTCCCTCAGCGCTTCCATATCCAAGGCAGAACCTGCAAATCCCAGACTGGGTCGGGTTGGAGGGGACCCCACTGGGTCCAACCTCCCAACACAGGGTTGTGTCCAGATCCTCTGGAATATTCCCACTCAGGGAGACTCCACAGCCCCTCGTGGAAGGTGTCCCAGGGCTGTGGGAGGAGATGGTCTTGGAGGTTCCTCCCAGCCCAACCCTTCTGGGCTTCTGTGCTGATTGTGGCCTGCAGGACAAAAAAAAAAGGAGTTTAAAAGGTGGGAAATCCACCTCTCCCTGTGCTCTGTCTTCCTTAATTAGAGCAGGATTTATATCTCTATTAATCCATCATTTTAGAGACTTCCCAGGGCTCCTTTACCCTGCAGCAGGAATTCCACGGGGAAATATTTCGCTTTCCACGCTCCCCTGCCCGGGTTTTTTGTGTGGAACCCCCTCACTTCCCAGGCCCTGGAACACTGCAGACACCAATCACGTAAAGGATGAAGCCCTGGCCCATCAGTTAAAATTAAATCCACTCAATCCTGGCAGAAAATCAACAGCCCACAAGAACAAACAGCAGCCTGGGAAGCAGAGCCTTGGACACGGCGTTTTCCAGGATTGCCTGGGAGCCCAGCCCCGCTCCGAGCGTGCCCGCTTGGAAAATTCCTAATTGTGCTGATTAGCCCGTTATTTGCAAAATCGTTGTAAACACGTAAATAATTAATCGGCATCTACGGCGTGCCCACATCAGTGTGGGGGTAATTAACATCCAGTAATGATTCCAAGACATTCATGGGGATATTTTGCAAATCCTTTTTCCAAGTACAGCAGATTTTGTTTTTTGTGATTTCGTGGCTTCGCAGCAACTGCGTTTTTACCAAAAAAAAAAAGAAAAGACAAAGCATATGAAGATAATTCCTCTGTAAAATGCATTTTAATGCATCACTGCACGTTTTCTCACAGTCATTTTTTTAGGACTAAAGATGTCTGGTAGCAAAATTATTTGTGATCAGACTCGGCACCGCGCAAAGCCTGATCAGACCTGCAGGTGATAAAACAGAAACTAAAATATTTAAAGCAGATGCTCCCAAACCAGGCTGCTCCCATAAATGAGCTTTGTGGGATGGCTGCAGGAATGAAAAAAAAACCAAATTAAAAAAATTGGGATGACAGTTTAAATGTATTTTCTCTTCACCTTGTGGTATGAGGGATGAGATCCAACAACACATCCCCGTGGTACAGCTGGTGATGGCTTTTCTTGGTGTTAAAATCAAGAGCCAAACATGGTTAGAGGGGAAAAAAGGGATTTTACCTTGGTATTTATTTTAAGGATCCTTGGTGCACCCTGTGCAGGTGGAGCACGCTGCAATGCACATCCAAATGCACACCCACAATAGTTCAGGTATCTCATTATAGGCTTTACCAATTAGCAAATCTATCAAAGATTCCCCAATGAGAGGCTGAGTGAACCCCCCTCCCCGAGGAACTTTCCCCCCCTGGCCAGGCCTAGCTCAGGTTACAAAATGTGTTCCAGAGAAGCCCTCGGTGTCTGAGGCTTCTGAGATGTTTGGTCTCCTGGCTGAAGGGAATATTGGCTCTGTGCTGGGTATCAAAGCTGAAGAATGAGAAGTGTGTGGGCTAAAAGGCCCTTAAGAATACATAAAAGCTGTATAAAAGAGTATATAGAGGGGGGATATATAAAAAGCAAAAAAGCATCGTGGCATCACTGGCTGGGCAAGGGAAGTCCCCCCACAGGATTGCAGCCAAGTGTGGGACTGGTGAAACCCAGATCCCCTTTCCTTAGAGGGGAAAACCAAACAATGCACAGCAACATTTGCTGGTGGGACTTGATTTTAAAGGTCTTTTC
>VZTH01011777.1:0-131468 GCA_013397815.1 Aleadryas rufinucha | reverse complement strand
GGCATGTTGGGTCAGCCCGGCCGGTGTCAGGGACACTGGCCGGGACCCTGCCAAGCCCAGGGAGTCTCTTGGTAATATCCCATACCTGGGCCCCAGGGAGGCAGCAGACCTCCCTGTGGGTTGGGTTTGGGTGACACACAGGGCCCTCTATTCCCCTCAGAAGAGAGTCACCTGCCACGACTACCCTTCTTGTTCTGTCCTCAGAACAAGAAAGACATGGCCCTTCTGGAGCAAGCCCAGAGGGTCATGAAGATTATTAAAAGGATGGAACACCTCTCCCGTGAAGATAGGCTGAGAGAGTTGGTGTTGTTCAGCCTGGAGAAGAGAAGACTTGGGGGAAAACTTATTGTGGCCTTTCAGTACCTGAAGGGGGCCTACAAGAGAGTCAGAGAGGGACTTTTATAAGGTCATGTAGTGATATAACAAGAGACAATAGCTTTAAACTGAAATAGGAGAGGTTTAGATTAGATATTAGGAAAAGATCTTGCTAATTAGGAGAAACTCTTTACTGTGAGGATGGTAAAGCACTGGAAGAGGTTGCCCAGAGAAGCAGTGGATGCCTCATTCCTGTAAGTGCTCGAGGGCAGCTGGGATTGGAGCCCTGAGCAACTTAATCTTGTGAAAGGCGTCCCTGCCCATGACAGGGGTGTTGGAACTAGATGATCCTTAAGTCCCTTCCAACCCAAACGACTCTGTAGTTCTATAAAAGAAACATAAGAAGGCAAGGAAGTTTGTAAGACATTATATCATGTACATATTTTCAGGATTATATTCTGTAATTCTTATGTATTTATTATTGCAGTAGTGTCACAACTGAGTGTGTCTGTAAAGGCTGAATATTTTACATCTACAATACATAGCACAGTTTCTGTCTAGAACACCCACAGGTGAATGTAACAGAAGCTGATGTACATAGGATTCATGCATTTGCACTTGCATTCTGCATTTTTCCACTACAGTTGTGCTTCTATAGTCAGACCCATGTATTTGAAATGTTTTCTGAATAAGTCTGTGCAGATCCAATTTCAAAATATGGGTACATTTCCATTTCTTGTGGGGTTTTTATCAACATACTAATTTTGTATCAGCAATTGGTTTTGCCACTAACAATGCTCTGTCCTTCTTATTTTTTTAAGATTCTGAAAGCATCACTATCCTTGAAACCTACTGTAGACATTGACTGGTGGTGTCCAGAACTTAGATAATATAAGGATTTAAATCCTTCAGCCCATCAATCATGCATTGTTCCCAGTCCTGAAAAAAAAAAGAAAAGAAAAAATGAATGACAGTGTAAATCTCCCTAAATTTCACCACTAAGAGGCACATTGAAAGTAGTGGTACTTTCAAGGAAAAATTGCAAAGATTAAAGATCTTCACCTCCAGCAGTGTTAAAAGTGCTGTTGTGCACCACATTATCCTGGTCAGAGTGATTGACCTGGGGACTGTAACGAGCATTTGCATGACAGGCTGGACACAGTAGTCTGGCTGTCACCCTAAACCTGAAACCCTTTCAAAATTACTCTTCCTGCTCCTTTAGCACAGGGTTGTTTAATTTCTCCTGCTGATATGTTCAAAACCTTTACTTGTCTTGAAGGTAAATAATCCTTGCGGGGGAGGGGGCGGCCTGCGGTAAAATTAGGAACAGACAAAAAGGTTGAAATGTCATCTTGTTGAGAATTTTAAATTCATACCTAGAATTCACAAGTTGCAACCCTCCATCTAAGCTTTGTGACAGGGACTAACACAATCTATTGGGTTTTATGAAGAATCAATAATACTAAAAAAATGTGATTTCTCTTCTGAGTGCTGATAGGATACAGACTGAAATAAACTCAGAAGATGAAGAATCACTGAAACTAATAAGTTGCACCCCTGTGCACTATTCTCTGACATCCAAGGAGATGGAAGATTTCTGTATGTTAGGGTGCAATACTCAAAATGGAAGTACTGAAGACAAAGTCAAGGTAGAATAGCAACACAGAACTGCCTAAAATACCAAGCGACCAATAACAGAGCAGGAAAGGTACGGCCACATTTTCAGTTCCTAATCATTGCTGCTAAGTGCCAAGTATTGGTTATTAGTTCCTGAAATACATAGTATGTGGTTTTTTATTTGTTTATAAGTCACTACATAGTAGCAAGTCATCTCTTCTGCCACAGGGTTCATCATGCACTGCTGGACTAGATAGAAATGACCTCTATGGGAGGATCTTTGGTGTGAGACAGAATTTACACAACATTTAAACTCACTGGCTCCAAAATGCTAAACTCAGCATACTCCTAATTAATGCAATAATTCACATCTATTTGTTTCCACTAAGGTTTTTCGCTCTCTACCACATAGCTGAGAAAACAGGCAGTTGAGTTCTTTCATCCTTGTTTTGTATACTTGTATAAAAACAAAGCAGACTTTGCAAATTTTTAATAATTTAAATTTGATTCATAAATACATCCCTGTGATATGTTGGTAGAGTTTGATTAAACTTGGTGGAGTTTTTTTGACATAAATATTGATGAATACAATACTGAATAAAGCCTTTTAAGCACTGTTTTCAAAAAGCACTCAAGTGATTTACACCACTAACCCTTCTTTTTTTTTTAAATATTATTCTCTGAATACTTTTCTCCTTTTCTTCTAAAGTTGAAGGAGAGAGAAAACTTCTCAAGAGAATAAATCATAGTACCTGAGGCGGGTCTTCTGCTCCGAACCATTCATTTGTGGAGGTTTTTATTTACCACTGGTTATAGATTAAATTTCTTCTCTTTCAAGTCAGCCTTTCCAAAGGCATCACCCCTAGTATTGCTGCTATTAAAATGAATTGAACTTCTTCACCAATGCTGAATACTTTTGAAAATCATACTTTTTGTATCAAAGCTATTTCTTTTGCATGCATTCACAGGATCTCTTGAAATAACATCATATTATCTTTATTTTCCTAATATCTCTGCTTTTGAAGCTATACAGTGCAAGATTTTCATCCATAGAATCATAGAATCATTAAGGTTGGAAAGACCTCCAGGATCACCAAGTCCCTCCTTTGACTGACCACCACCATCACCTAAACTACAGCACCAAGTGCCACATCCAGTCATTTCTTGAACACTTCCAGGGATGGTGACTCCACCACTTCCCTGGGCAGTCCTTTCTACTTTCAGTAATTGCATGGAATGGCCTCAGACCACAATTAATCCACAATGTCAGAGTGCAAATGCCTCCTACAGATCAGTCCAATCCTTTTTTACATATGGTACTGCTGACTCTGAGCTTAAAAGTTTTTAATTTACATGAGTTTTATGTAAAACTACTTGCAAACACTGAAGCCATCAACTAAGTCAACTATCTCACGTTAAATTTTATAGATGAGTCAATTTCAAGAGTGTTAGTGAAGTTTTGTGAATCTAATGTATTGTTATTTATTATTCTTAAAATGATCATTATTTTTGAGTTTTCACAACACCCTCAGTAAAATGCAACATGTAAGAGTCTTCCACCGTATTCCGTAAACTTCCAGAACCATGCTTACAAGTCCCTTATGAAAAATTCTTTCTCATGGGTAGTGTCATTGTCAAACAAACTCAATCCTGCTGAAGAAGAGGCCTCAGAGCATGAAGCAGTATGTGTATGCACTTCAGTAGTCCCTGAAGTAAAAGCTTAAGATAAGATGAAATCTAAAGACTGAGGTAGACAAGACACTGTATGGATGTCCCAGTAGACCTTAACTACTGATCCATGTAAAGAATTCAGTGTTCAATAGGAATTTATTAATTACCTGATTTATATGATGTTTCACCAAAAGATATGAATCTACTAATCCTGATAATGATACATACATGACAAACATTTGCAGGTCAGTGGTATATCAAACCATGCAGCCTCCACTGGAAAGCAGAAATCACTTTTGCAGACATGGCTTAGACTGTGATTTCAGTTGGTCTCATGTCAATCCAATGGCATCTGTTGAAATCTCAAAGCTGTCTGAAAATACCCATGAAGTCTTCAGCTAGGACAGTGTGACATGATGAAAATGACTGAACTTAATCAACTTAAGCCCAAAAGCTTCTCTGCTGCAAATTGCCTCTTATTTTACTATGGAAAAACTAAATTGCATCCTAACATTCTGTAAAATGGAAAATATGAATGAAAATACAGAAAATCAGTATGATATATTTCTGCTGCTATACTGTAAGATCATTCACCTATGTACTGAAGATAGTTTTTCTACATACTGTGAGATGAAACAATAACACTCCAGCACCAGTAGCTCTAGCCCAAATTCCACATCTGGAACTGCTTAGTAATGTATATGTCAAAATTATTTTGATAGACAACACAATATAATCCCACTCAGACAGCATTATGCTCATAAGTAATGGTACTGGCTCAACTCAATGATTCTAAAACTATTACTAGATATAGATTTTCTACTGCTTTTTTTGCTCTGTCTCATAGTTAAGTTTTTAGTTAAAGACTGGAGGCATTGATTCCATAGAAGGACAGATGTAACATAAAAAGTGCATTTTTCTGCAGATTAATTCCTCCTGCTGTTTTATGAATAGCTGATGTCTCAGTATAACAGAGAAATCCAAGCAGCTGTAGCAATTAGACATGACAAAACATTTTCCACATACTGTTTTGTCTAATGAACTGTCATAAAGTGCAGTTTCCCTGACTTTTAATTACTGCACCACCCACAGTTAGGACAAGTTCACCTACCTCTTCTGTCTGAGACTTAATTCATCTTCTTAAATGTGTCCTTATTAAAAGTGAGGGGTCTCAGTTTGTACTTTTGCTAAACAGTGAAGTGCAACAGAAAGAATATTATGGTAAGTGGTATCTTTCAGAGTGGCCATTCTTTTTTGTTTAGAAAAAATATTCATCTGCCTACCTATGGATCAAATTCTCTGTGTTCACAAATCAACACGAGTTTAATCATCAAAAGTAAGCTTAGACTTTACTTGACAAACGTTAAGAATTCCACTTATATCTTGAATAAACTAGTAGACTGAAAAGAAAACAATCTTGGCACTCTCCATATCTGAGATTCCAAGGAAATTCTCCTTAAGCATTTGTTATATTTTATAAAGATAAATTTCAGCTACTAAAAGAATAGGTATTTCTTTGTGACTATAGCTCAACGTGCATTTGGACTGAAATCTAGCAAGTGTGGGAAATAAAACTTTTTAGATAAAATTTTATTCCACAAGTCTGAAATGCAAAGTTCTTTGCATTATACTTTTTCAGAAACATTTTCCTTATTACCTCTTTCTGTATTTGTTATTTTATTAACAGGATTCTCATCAAGACAAAAATCATGGGATTTTGTATTTATTTTACCACCTATAAAAGCCTTGCTTGATATGAAGGATGTTTTTATAATAATGTTATAACACATACAAGAAGAACATAGAATGTTGAAACAAGGCAGCTGTGCACAGAAGCTATAAGCATCAACTGTCTATTTTGGTAACTACAGTGCCCCAAAAAAAATGTGACCAAAAAAAAAAAAACCTAAATAAAATCTTCATTCAAAACAAAGGAGTTCTCTGGAAGTCTCCCTTAGCATATGCTTTAATTGTAAGACTAAAATCAAGGCAGCTTCAGTGAAAAGCTTCACTTTAAATGATATGTAGACGCTTGCTTACGATAGCCACAAGTTAAGGAAAGTTTATGGAAACTCTGTAAAGCTCAGCTTTCCACACTCACAGTGAGACCAATTATTCTCCAGGGTGGAAAGACCAGTGATCCTGAGACAAACTAAAGTTTAATTAAAATTTTAAACAGGAAGATTAAGAGAGTGTGCTTTCTACAAGAGTACTTCAGGACTGTGGAACCGTCTCCAGAAATTCTCTATGGAGAAACAGCTGCATCTCCTCAGACAAAAATGCCAAATGGTGACATGAAATATGAATACGTGTGTGTTTTCAGATGAGTGGGAGTCTTGCGCAGAGGTGGCATACACAACTGTAGTTGGTCATGGAGAGGAGAATGGCAAACAAAATCAATATACAGGGAGTCAAGAGGAGCCCAGGAATTCTACTGATAATGCAATGTGCTGAAGTGAATCAGGATTCAGGTTCTCGTGTCTTCCTGAACCAACCCCTTAAGCTGTATGAAAGAACGAAAACATTAAACTGCTCTTTTAAGACTGTACCAAGTAATGCTTGCTGAGAATGTCTGGCATAGGGAAAGAAAAAAATACTTGGTGGAAAGAAGTCTGAGTACTAAGGCTTATCCTGCGTCATTTTGTGTGTTTAAAGATTATTATTAATAATGTAGGAGAATAAGAACATTTGAAAAACAGTGCTTAAATATGCCTAGTTTCACACCTGCTGTGAAGTGACCATTTTATGTATAGAATATAATATTTACTTAGGAGATCATATCCGGTATAAATTGGCAGAGGTGCTCAGATGCTACCTCATGTTCAGGGCGCAACCTCGTATTTCTGCAGATATGGACTTTTCAGTGTTCCACCAAAGCAAACAGTAACTCATCTCATCTTGAAAAAGGAGAAGTTCCCTGCATTGCTTTCCTATCATTTGGGATCAGTGTGATTCTCTGCTGAGGAGGGAAGTCTAATTTAATATTGTTTCTAAAGGAGCACTAATTCTATGACATTAGATTTTATGGAGCCAAAGAAGTTTAAAGCAACAATATAAAAAAACCCCTTATTGTTTGTTATTTCAGTTTGAAAAAATATCCCTTAAATTCTCAGTAAAATAAAAGTCAGAAGGTTTGAGTGCCAAAATATCTCTCCTGCTCAAGAGAGACTAGTAAAAGATGAATGGGATTAAAAGATGAAAATTATGTGCACTAGTGAGTGATCTTGGTCCTTTATTACATATCATATACTGAAACATGGAAAAATTTGTTATAAGTTGTTAGCTATAAACCACACAGACAGTCTTGATCAGCAGAATTCTTTATAGCTGAAAAAGAAAATTAATTCTGCAAACTATGTGGCAAACTGGGTTGTCAGCTACAGTAAATCTAGGTTAATCCCTCCATGAAAACTCTTGAAATTACATTACATTTTCAGTACTGCTCTATAACAGTACAGGTTCTGTGCTGACATTCCATTGTGAATACAAATAAAATTGTCCTAAAAATAATTTTAAATTATGAAGTTATTAATTTTCACACCAATATTCATATAAACACAAATATTCATATTTCATTAATTCTGGTGGAAGAGGAAAGGATGCAATTTACAGTGTTGTAGAGTGGGGTTTTTTATTGCTTTAGTAGGAAATTCCTTATGATATTAAATTTGACACTTTTATATTTCAATGAATTAAACAAACTATTACCTTCTACTGCTAGTAACAACTTTGACAAAAATCTTGCATTTCTTCAGTTAGAGAGAAGCTGCTTTGTCTTTTCTCCTTTTTTAACCCTCTGACAGGGTGGTTCTTCCAGAACGGGTTGGTTGATGGAAGAAAAGGCAGACAATGGAAAAAAAATCAGATTTACAGCTTTTCCAGGACAAATTTAAAGAGGATTAAGAACCATTTTACAAAGACAAAACAATTCTGTCTTTTAGACTGATGCAACAGGTCTGTTCATTCCCCAGCCCATATTGATACTAGGGGCTGTCCTGACCCAGGTGCAGCACCTTGTACTTGGACTTGTTGAACTTCATGCAGTTCTCATGGCCTACTTCTCGAACTTGTACAGCTTCCCCGGGTGGTATCCCATTTCTCTGGTGTGTCAATTGCACCCCTCAGTGTTGTGTCATCTGCCAGCTTGCTGAGGGGGCACTTGATCTCACCGTCTATGTCATTGATTAAGATATTCAAGAGCACTGGTCCCAAGATAGGGGCCCGAAGGACCAGGCTACATCAACAGCCTTATGTCCAGGTGGATTCTGGTTATGAAATATGTCCCTCAGGGGTCTGTTCATTTTTAATGAATGATTCATTAAAAAATGAAAAAGCTTTTTAATTAACCAAGGCACTTGACCCAGACTTCAGTAAAATCGGTGGGCTGTCCTGCTTCACTCATCACAGTCCATGAGCAGTTAAGCTGTCTAAGCATGTAAACTTAGAGTGGTATTCAAATCTTTGGTGTGTCAGACATTCACACAGGACCAGCAGACATGATAAGACTAAGAGACACTCTTACTCTTCTACAAATGAGAGCCAGGTAAGAGACCTGCAGTATCTAAAGTGGCTTAGATACCTATGGTGACAGCATCGAACTCCCACCGCCTCTAGAACTCTGTGAGATACAGTTTGCTGTGTTGTCATCCAGGAATGGATGGAGAAGCCATGTGATACTGATATTCAATCCTCGTCGAAAAAACCAGCCCAAACCAAACCAAAAACAACACAAGAGTTTTGTGCTTCTTTTGTTTAACTGCCTTTGACAGTTTTCATATTAAGCTCTTTGCTAGCCATGCATTTTCAAAGCCATATTGGGCAGTGCTTTATAAAAGAAGTGCACACAGTATCTGGTAGATGATTAATTACACAGAAGTTGTGCAAACCATATAACCACATAGCATAGAAGCATTTTGTTTTATAGATAAAGAAGTGTAAAAATACTTTATTTTATGGAGATTTTAAAGACAGATTTCTGAAGAAGTTTGGGAGAAAGTTGTCTTTGGTAAATGCTGTGACTTCAAATTCAATTTGAGCAAAAGAAGCAGAATTCTAAATCAGATTTAACTAATCCTTAAGTGAGGGTTGTTCAGAGTTTAGAGTGGAAATGAAACAGAGCTGCAGTTGGAGGATGAGGCCACAATGAATTCTTCTCATAGCAAGAACTTCGGTTTGGATTCCTGCCATCTTCCTCTCTGACTGACTTTTTTTCCGTGATTTCAGCATTGTGTGAAACAAACAAAATAAATAAATAAATAAATAAATAAATAATCCCATATCTTCAAAAGTACATTCAAATCAGGGTTTTCTTCAACATAGACTAAAATTTAAGAAAATTGACAGTAGAATCTTAATGTTAGTTGGGAATATCCAAATTTGCTTTGTTCTGACTACATGAAGGAGCCAATTGCCTGATGATGGGACTCTTGAGAATATTGTCCTCTGATGTTTTGTTTCTGACTTGGGGAACCAAGAATATTGCTCAAAATTATGTGTGATTCCTGGTGGCTGAAATAAAAAGCTCATTCAGTTTAAACTGACTGAGAATGGACAGTTGTTTTCCATTTATTTCTTCCAAACACATTTAAATTATATTATTTGAAATTATGTTTTAATATAAGGCAAAGGAAAGATGCAGATAAAATTTACAATAATCTTGTTCCAATCATGGTTCTCCTTAAAAGACTGCATAAAATAATAAACATATAGCTGAAAATGAATAGATTTTTGCAATCTTTGTAGGGAAAGTCAAGGTCATATTAAAGTGGAAAACAATATAGAAATTGAGATGAAATTTTAGGAGTTTAATGTTACAGCCAAGGACAAAAGTATAATTAGGTTCCTTTATAGTATCGATATTTTAATCTTATTTAGTGTTTTTCGTGCAGAAGTGTCTCAGAGAAATTCTATAGAAACACCAAAAGTAGATAGAATTCCCATGGTCCTGTAGTAATGAAGGAAATCCATTGTTTTTCTGGCTTTTCTCTATGTGATCATTTCTTAATTGGGTGGGTTGTCATGCTGCTCTTGAAGTTTACACTTGAGATCATGGACACATGCTTCTGAGCTGAAATAGGACTCCTGAACCATAGGCAGGGTAATGAGGAGGTCCCTGCTGAAGCCAGTGAGGGCCATGAGGACCTTCTTACTGCAGTGAGAAGCAGCCCATCCTTATTGCCCCAGACCCTGCACCTCACACCTTTTAACTCAGGCACTGCTCCCAGGGGTAGATGCAGCAGGTGTAAATCAGTGTGTCTGCAGCTCAGAGAGCCAAGGGCCATCACCACGACCCGTGATTTCTCCTACAGGAGCAGTTACACACCAGGGTTCCACTGCTCTTGGCACTGCAGATGAGAGCTCTTCCACACGTGGGGCACGGCTCTGCTTCATCAGGCAGGTAAGGAAACAAGGGCATAAAAGGGAAGAAAGATGGGTGAAATGTATAGTTCTGGGCAATGAAGAACACTCTCTCACCAGCTCCTGTTTAAATACTAAATGGGAATTGCCCAGTATTTATTTTTTGATCCCTCCTCTGCCTGAAGCTCCATAAAGCCAACAGTGGGAGCTCTGAACTGTTGAAGGGAATCCAACAGACTAATTTTTCTCATTTAATTTGACAATTTAAGTGGTTTCACTGTTTATAATGCATGCATTTACAGATATATGTGTTTATCTTTCTGTCCCAGTGATGTCTTTAAAAAACTGTACTGGATTGTTTGTTTTTGGAGTTTGTTTTTATGGTGTTTGTTTGTTTGTTGGGGTTTTTTCCCCCCCGGTAGTTTGCCTTTCTTATTTCTGGTATGGAAATATTTTGTACCATAAAATACATTAGCATTAAATAGTCTTTCTGTCCTGGAGTGCTAAGATCTAGTAAGATTCTGATTACAAGATATTTCTAAGTTAGTCAGGAAGTAGGGGAGAGCAGCACATAATCAGTTACCATGAAAAAGAAAATGCTGCCTTCTGACCTCTTGTTATAAGAATATAACCACATCACCTGCCCAATTTTTACGACTGACCTTTTTCAAGTCTATACACAGTTCAATTAATTGGACATTACAATTTCTGAAAATTTCTGTGTGCCTTACTGGTTTTTTTAAGACATACTCTGGGTTTAATTAAATTAAAGTGACTGTGTTTGTCATGTTTTATTTACTTTGCAGTGCTTAATTAGGTTGATAGAGAAATAACATCTGTATGAAAAGTATCTGTATGAAAGATACTTATAATTCTCTATATTCTATTATTGTGAAGATAAAATTTTTTAGAGGAAGCCTGCTATTAATTCTCATCTTTCAATATGGGACAGATTGAGATCAATCTGTGTTCAAAAATCTTTAGCCTATTTAAGCACTGGCAGACAGCCATTCTGAGATGAATTCCTGGTGACATGGTATTGCTTTTTAGAACACGCAGGATCAGTTCTGAAACGAACAGGGAACAATGAAATCATTAAATTGTTAAGCTTTGCATGTTACTAAACATGGTTATAGGCCACATGCTTGGGAAATAACCAGATTTTTTTTTTTTCTTTTAACCAAAGAAGTGCCAGCATTATTCATTTACATGCAAAAGAAGGTGGTAAAAGTCTTGGACTAGGCTAGGGACAAGTTACAGGTGCAGTCTGTCATATACACACACAGCTGTAAATCTCTTTGGTTGCTTCATATGTGGGTATAAGGTTTGATTTTATAAAGAAATCACATTGATCATCCTTTGGCCTTAATCTGGGCATTTCCAGAGCTGGCAGAGTGAGCCAACGTAATTCTAGCTAAGGACAAATTCATCTCTGTGGGAGCTGCAGCAATAGCATGCATCATAGATAAAGAACATGAGAATATATGAAATATATTGCTAAATGGAATTTCATGTGACTTTTACAGTTTTTAAGTACTATCAAATGAAAAAAATATGTTCATATGAATGTTCATGGAAAATTAATAGCAAAGATTGGAGGCATCATGTAGTGAACTGAGAGTTACTAAGCAAATCAAAATTGGCAAATACAATTTTTTCTAGAAGCTAAAGTACCTATTGCTAGCTAATTATATTAGTTAAAGTACTGCTAGAAAGATGCATTGCTAATTAATTGCACAGAATGAAACTTCGGACCTTTAAAATGATGGCATAACCAATCTTGACTTAGGTATGGTTAAGATTAAAGAATACCACTTGATATGATTAGCAGTGAAATAAATAAATAAATAAATAAATTCTCTATTTTGTTGCCAAATCTTCATTAAAATTCACCTGCACTGAGCAATAATTTATCATCAACTCTTCTCTGTATCAAAGGACACTACTCTGTTAAAAAATGGAGTAATTACTGAAGTTACTAACAGCAAGAGCTTGTACATCTTTACATTTCTTTTTCAGTGAGTGTGGGCATTTATTTCACTTCTCAGTGGTCTGGCATTCAAACAGAAGTTTAAGCTGTAAACTTTTTTGCACTCCTTTAAATGCACTGTTTTCACCAGACAGAAGGTTTTGCTATATACCCCCCAAAAAAAAAAAAAAGGAAAAAAAAGTCACTCTTTCCCACCTCAATTTTTTTCTGTTGAGGCATATATGGCTGATGTGTTTTATAACTGACATTCATATAGATTTACTAGGCAAGAAGGACTAGGTCATTGGTAAACCCTGTCTTATTTATACATGAATTTATTGATCATAGGGGTCATTCAGAATATAAATATAGAAGTGCTGCAGCATTAATTTCTCCAAAATGCATGGACTTTGTGCTTAAGTAGCTATCTGGGGCCACACAGGAACAGCCATGGAGTGGTTAAGTCCCTCATTTTTTCAGCCTTGAAGAGTCAGTCTGTGCTAAATGGTGGATGCATTTGTCTCACTGTGATGGATTAAACAGACACACGATGCTGGGAGCAAGTGGAGGGTGCTTTAGTAGGCTAAACCCCTCACATTCTCACCCCTGCCATGGGTAGCTCTGACAGAAGGTTAGAAGCACAAAGATTTAGGTGCACCTTCAGGATGTGAACTTATTATCTGTCTCGGGAGAGAAATGCAGTAAGAATATAATACTTCCTAGAACAGCACCAGGTCAGCCAGCTTGGCCTTGAGTGTTATGGTGAAATCTTAACCGCAGTGAGTGCAGAAGGAATGCTTTCAAAAATAAACCAATAATAGACACTGGGTTCAGTAGAGGAGCTGATGCTGGTTTCCTCATCTCCAGAGATCTTTTTCCTTTGCACGTAATTGCATACAGCAGACTGTACTGCCAATTTGCAGCTCCCGTCCTTCCTCTAATACTGATCTCTGGTACTGGAAAAGGATAAATATTGTTTTTCAAGACGGTAGCTTGCCTCTTTCATACAGTCCATCACTTTTCTTTCCAACATTCATCATACGATCTAACAACTGCCTGAAAATAGACCTGTCTACTGTGTCAGACAGCACATCAACAGAGACTTTTAAGAGAAGAAAAAAAACACTGAAGAAAAGGGATGATGAATGCTACAGATCTAGATGAATCTGTTCAGTCAGCCCACTAAATTCTTGTCAAATCTCTTCAAGGAAGAGATTAACCTCTTCAGAAATCACAGCTGAAGAGTCAGAGTTACTATAATTTTCTTCAGAGAATCAAGGCAGAGGGATTAGAGAGGACTGTACATATAGCCCTCCCAGATCCAGTTAATGACCCATCTACTGTACTTCCCAGATATTCAGAGGCAAAACCCCTTTAGTGCTGGTAATTTTTAAATTGAATGCTTATAAGAACTTTCTTCCCTTAAAATTCATTTCTTCCCAGAAACAGAATCTTCCAAAACAGATGTGGCAGAAGTGAAATGACCATCATTCTTTTCCAAGAGATCTGCACAAGCCTTGTACAGAAATAACAAGGTGCAGTAGGTGGTAACGAAATATTATTTGAAATGACAAGAAAAGATTCTGACTTTTAAAATGTTCTTCTTGAACAAGAATTTGGGATAGCCAGCTGTTGTTGTATACTTTCTTATGCCTGTTTTTAATTTGCCTGGTATTTAATTGTTATAGTCAGACCTACTGAACATCACAAATCATTCAGTTTCACCCAGAAAACCTGTATTACATCCAAAGAAATTCAAAGTCATTTTATTACTTGATAGACTCAGCTTCACATCCACAGCAGAGATGAGATCAGTGTTGGACCAAAGTTCTAAGAGGCAGGCAGTGGACACATGAGGTATAGTGAAGTGTACCCAGATGTCTTCACCAAGACCTGTGATATAAACAAAGCCTCCATAACCCTAAATCCAGTGATCAGTAATCATTTAACACTAGACAGCCATCTGAAAATTAAAATTCTGTGTAACCTGTCAGCACACGGGACTACAATGTTAATTGTCTCATCTTTAACAATAGCGAGTATTTCATGCTGCAGAAGGGAAAAAAACCCTCAAATTTTCAACAGTTACATGCAGGCTTCTCTGGAACTAAAGGTGGAGAAACAAATAATTGTTAGACTTTAGAGAATGGTTTATTTTTAATTGCTAATTTTAAATAAAGTTGAGTGCTGGCATGTTAAGTCCTATATGAGTGCCCATAAAGGGAGGGGATGAAACTCACAGATTTTAAAAGCAAAGGAGCTATCCCAACAACCCTCCCTTTCCTCCCTCCCCCTTTTACTCATTCAAACACAACCACACAAAACATAAAAAATTGCTTTTAAATAAATTCCTTTCAAACGATGTGAAATCTGATTCTAAAGTCCCTCATGGCAAGTGCCATCACTCTTGATGTTTGGTGTTTAGCTGAATTGCTACTCCCGGGCTGCAAGGATATGCCATCTCATTTCCAAGTGTAATGTTTTGTAACTTTGACTTCCAGCAACAGTATTTTGTCAAATCTTTATCACCAGACTAGAAAAGTCCTCCAACAGCAAATAGGTCCTCTTTCATCCTCCTTTCTTATGAATGGAAAACCTACGCTAATCTGAATTCAAATAATGTTATGAGCATCGTTTGAATACTCATTGTATTTTAATGTTTTTCAATACCGAGCATTAGACCTGGGCATAATGTTGCATAGAAAGACAAGATCATTTCCCTTCTCACATTCAAACTTACACTTAATTTAATCTCAAGTTTGAATAAATTTTCATGCTGTCAATATTACAAAAATATTTTCTCAAAATCCTTCATTTTACTCACTACTAAAAGATAAATTTTTCTCTGTTAAAGATAAATTAATCTATTTCATAATTACTTTTTAAAATTCAGAAAATACTACAAAATTACTCCCTTAATAACATCTTTTGTTGTTATTGTGTGAAACAATTGGGTTTTTTTGTTACAGTTATTTCCCTATCAAGCACAATGACTAATTTTCAGCCATTAATAGTCCTTTTACAAGTCTACATATTGACTTTTTGTTGCTTTATTCTAAGTATGATCCAACTACAGGAAATGTATGTACATACACTGAAATATAGACAGCAATATAGGAATGCCATGTTGTACATTTCTTCATTTATATTTTAAAATGTCATTGCAGGATATAGAGATTAAAGAAATAGAACATGTTCTTATCATTATGAAGACTCTCTCTGGAACAAATACTACTGTTTCAAAGACTACAGGGTGTTATGGTTCCACTGTCTGTCCAGGTTGGAGAATAGCAAGATCGCCTTTAAATCCACTACCTCCTTCATTCTTGCAGGATTAGCTGAGAGATGATGTAAATGCAGCCTTTCTTTCTGCAATCTTTGGGATTTTTTGAAAATCAAAGTTGTCCAGAGACAATATCTTCCATAATTATATATTTATGAGTATTTTCACATATATACAGTTAAAAATAACAGAACTAATATATCTGAATAGTGATATTTATCTTCCCTAATTTAGTACTCTAAAAATTAGCTACCTCGTCTAAATTGACTGGTTAGGGTATACCACCCAAAAGACAGGCCTACCCCCAACTTATTAATTCATGCCATCACCTTCTATTACCATTACCTCCTAGAAGCTTCACTTCTCAAGGCACCCAAAGGAGATGAGGAATTGCCCAGTCCTGGGGCAGCTACATTTCAGTGTGCACATCCCCACACTGCTCTCTGAGGATGGAAAAGTAAGTGAAAGAGATGTGTCACCACGTGTGTTCTGCAAACAGCTGTTCCCACTGCAAAGGTCATCTGTTGCCAGCTGTTCCCCAGCTGTTGGACACACTCAGTCACCAATTTGTTGATAATTCTCCTTTTCACAGTTCAGATGAACCAACCTGGATTTCTGGGACGAGCTATTTAAAATGTCTAATCCTATTTTGAGTGAAATACGTTAGGGATCCCCAGGGTTGGGGAAAATAAGCTGTTTAATTTAGACGGTTTAAAAAGTAAATCCTGGGTAACTCAGAACATTTTAACCAGAAAGGGTGCAAACCAGCACAGTAAAGATTGAGGTCTGTACTAAGTAACATTAGTGATGCACCTCACACCTGGGAGCTCCTCATCTCTCTAGGTGTACAGAGGTCAAATATTTATTGGAGCACTCAGGCACAGTGCTGACACTCACAGCAGTTCAGTATTTATTTGCTATTATCCAGGTCAAAAATTGCCTCCTTGCTGTAAATCCATGGCCTTTATAAACCTCATGAGAATTAAGGAAGTCTGGCATCATGTGGCTTTGTAGCTCTCATCTGGATTCTCTGGTGTCTCATATGTTTCAAGTGCCAATCAAGGTATTCCCTCACACATGGGCCCCCAGGTGTCAGATTAGACACTCTCCTCCAGATGTGGCACCAGTAAGGTCTTCCTGTCCTCCTCCAGAGTCCTTTTCCATTAATCATTTCTTTGACATATCGAAGATCGTCACATCCTCTTGCTGATTTGATCAAAGTGCTTTGAGGTGTTCTAGGTGTGGATACACTTACATCTATAAATACCCAAAAAATAATGACATTTCATTGTTTTGTGAAATTCCTGATGCATCACCACGAAACTAATACAACTCACTAAGAGAAAGAATTTAATTTGTTTACATGAAAGTGCTTTTCGGAAGCCTCAAGTGTACATGATCCTTTGAACTAGCTCCAAGCACAATATAAATCATAATAATGAATTATATTTTATTGGAAAAAAAAAAAGCATTTATCTTTAATCAAGGCAGGGTGTTTTACAGATCTTTTTTTTTTTAACTTTATCTTTGTGTGTGTAGTACTTCTTGTAAATAATTAGTGTGTGGTTTGCATTTAAATATTATGTAGACATCAACAACTTTATCAGAAATATCTCAGGAGGAATATTGCAAATTATGAAGGGAATTAAACCAATTTTTAATTTTAAATTAACACTTATTTAAACTATAGTATTTTAATAGTGTTATATCATAAAAGCCTTTTGCTTCATAGAATTAAGAAATGACAAGACTGTATTTTCCTCATTGATTACATATAAATATAGAAGAATAGGTTAAATACATACATCTAAGATTAGATGAGAGGAGTCTCAGAGTCCTAAAAACAATAATTTTTTTTAGTAAAAGGTTTAATGAAAAGGTAATCTCTGAAGAAGCTCTTATTTTAGTCCAAAGTCATGTGAGCATTTTAGTATAAATTATGAAACTGACAATGAACTCTGAAAACCTTTGCCGTATTTCGTGTCTCTCTGCGTTTGTTATGCAGGCCAACAATTCCAATGGACACGTCTATTCTGCCAAGGCAGGTATTGACCCGGGACACAGGAGCTCTGATCATCCACCCTGCTGGTTTCTAGACCCCTTCTTCCTATGGGCTGCTCTGGTTAGCCCTCTCAAAAACATTCCCATTTATTGTTCTGGAAATTCTTCACCATGGGGACTGATCCCGAAAGGCATCAGGGAAGAAGCAAAATAAAGAAACAGAGTTTGACTCTATATGGAGGAGCAGGGTTTTCCCAAAGATGCACCACAGGATATTATGTGATACCACCCCTCAATTTCATGCTTTAGGTGTATCACTGCTATATATCCTTATAATACATCATAAACTTTGAAGTTAGGAAAAACAAAATTAAACAAAACAAAACAACACAACTTCAAAAATAGTCTGACCAGAGGGAAATCCAGGAATGAAACTCAAAATTAATTGCAAGACAACTTAGCTTAGAGGAGGCTAGCTGTCAGCGAAGTGCATACAAGCTTGTCTGTACCTCCCAGCTTCTGAGCTAGGGGTCTTTTCCTAGTGCTCATTTGTTTCTCAGCATAGATGTGGGCACTGGAAATGTGCCTGATAACACTGATAAGCATGAAGATATCTACAAACTCCTCCCCAGTGCACAGGAAATAAAAGTCTGTTGTGTAAGGAAGCCATGTATCAGGGCCAAGGCTGGATGTCTTCTCATTCTCCCTCCTTCCACTCTGGTGGCTTCTAAACCCTTCCACAGCAACTCCTGCTTTAGGTTTCCTTCCAACAAGATGGTTCAAACCTGGGGGGAGGCACACTCACCTTTCCTCACTGATCTTACATTATGTACCCAGGTTATTCCCAGCTGGACCTTTGCGTTTCCTCATATTACAATGAACAGAGACTTCTCTTCTGGGAAGAAGAAAAGCTCTATTTTCTTCTATTTCCTGTACAATAAGGGAAGCTCTTGTCTACAGTGCCTCTGAGTGAAGGCTTCAGGCCTATGGAGGATCGCAGATTTCTAATGATCCTTTTCAGGGAGCAAACGTATTTGGCTCTTCAGTGTTCTTTTTTTACTGGCAACATAGGGAAAGTAGCTGGTACCAAACTGGGAAAAATGTTATTCCATTCTTGCTCTGATTCTATTCATTGGGAAAATTCATATCTATGCAACAGATCTACACACTTTAAATTAAGTTTTCTAAAATTCTAAAGTGTTATGGGGTTCTTTGGAGGTTTGGTCTTTTGTTTCTTTCTTTTTTTTCTTTTTTTTTTTAATATTTAGGGCAGGGTTCTAAATCCTGATGCTTGATCTAGGCTATAATAATTTATTGTAATCAAGCTGTCAAATGTTTTCCTACAAGCTGTGGTAATTTGGGAAATCTTTCTATGCACCATTTGTGGTCTCCAGCTGATATCATGCTATTAAATTGACATATTATGAAATTACAATATTTGGATATGACTTTTGATGCTGGGCTACATACTTTTCCATTCCACATCAGGGCAGCCCACATGGATTTTTGGGCCTTGGCACTGAGGTGTAGGGTCCTGACTTCACAGAAGGGTGTCACACGTGAGCTGTGCACTTGGGGAGAGCACATTTCAGAGTGCACAGCTAGAAGCAGTGCTAGCACTGTGCTCAGGCTCCAGAGATTTACAGCATATGGGGTCCCATAAAATGTAATGCTAAAAGAACTGTCTGGAGAACATCCAGTCAGGGAGGCAATTCTCATGGAGCTCTCTGCCTGGCACAAGCCAGAATCAAGCTGTGCATACTAATGTCAATAGAATTTGTGGGTGTTTTTTTTCTCTTTTTTTGGTTTCAGTTGGTTTTGGGGTTTGGTTTTGGGTTTTTTTAATTCTTCTTATTCATAACACAATACCTAAATAATTTGTTTTATTATATATAAGATACTGAAAAAAAGAAAAGGCCTTTCAGCAAAGAGAGGACTGAGAATAACTTGGCAGATATATAAACAGCAGGGCAGGACGAGCTATTTAAGCTAAATTCTAACAACGGTACAGCTAACTGAGAGGCATCGGGTGGGGGCTTTTGCACAGATATGATAGGGAGAAAATATACACCAATGATGTATTTCAGATGATGACAAAGAATTTTTAAAAGGGACAGTAGAAGCTATGGCCCTGCAATGACCCAATTCCTAATCATATTTCTGTATAAACCCACTGGGAAGTTGTACTGTTTAGTTATACTTCTGCATAGTTAATTGTGCTTTTGACCCCTTTGAAGAAAGCAAGCAGAGTAATGTAGTGATAAAATCGGGGGTTCTTTTGCAGGGATTTACAAACTAATCACTTCACTGGTACCAGCTCCTCCTGGGTGGTATAGCACATATACTTCCCATTGCCTGGAGCAACGAGTTGGTTGGGAAAGACAAAACAGAATTACTTCTCTGAAACAAGCTATGCCCTTTTACATTTTGGAATAAACGCAAACTTCCAGTTGTTCTATAAAGCAGCTGAAAAGTATGGAAGAACTCATAAATCTTCCCTTTTTTCCTTTTTTCCCTGCTTCCAAAATATCTAAACCACATGTGTTTCCACCAGGTCTACAGAACGCATTGGAGCCTAGTAAGAAAAGATTCTCATGAGCATGCCTGGCCCTGCTCCACAGTGCACAGGCAGCATGAGGAGAGTGAGAGAGAGGCTCTGCTTTCACCCATCCATGCAGTGCTTGAGTAAAATTGTGCAGGATAAACTGTCCTGTAGAGACACTAGAGAAAAGAAGACACCAAACTACTGTAGCTAAATCATGTGTCCTTAAAAAAAGGTACCTCAGTATGCAGTTTAGCAGAGCCTTCAAATACTAAATACTCCACCTAGAAAACAGGGATGTTCCAAAACTTTCTAACACTTAAAATGGCAGAATTTGGTCCACTGCCAGGAGCAAAAGTGTATTCAAACTATCCTATGTCAAAAAGGCATTTTTGGGAACAGTTTTCATATACATAATACTTGTGAACTGTAATGTAATGTTACCTAAATGTTTACAGGTTGCATGTTTTACCAGCAGAAAATGAGAACTCTGCAATGTCTTTTTGGTTGTTAAATCCTTTAACTCCTGTGTGTCACCATATTTACAGAGCACAATACTCATTTCTGAGCATTATTTGCTTATTTAAGACCAGCTGCTTGCTAACCCAGAATGCCATTTAAACAAGTAATCCTAGCTCTCTGACAGCCTTACTATTTGCCCTTTCAGTAAACTTTTTTTCCTGCTGGTATGTGATCACTTGCACTCTCATCTGCAGTTCAGTTCAGCTCCCAGTTCCTCAGAAGGCTACTGCTTTGCTGTGAGGGTGTGAGTGTAAAAACCCCTAGTTTTTATTAGCAGTAGTGGTCCTATTCACACCCGCAATCAACCCTGAAATTGATATTCTTCATCTGATCTGCATAGGTCATCTGGCAGGTCACTGCCTCTGTTACATTACACCAGTGTTTTTCCACTAAGCCAGTTAATAAGGTTAACTAGAAACGTGACAGACAGAAAAGAGAAGCTGAACACATGGCACAGATTATTTGGCTTAGAAACTAGCAGAGCTTTCTCTGTGGCAAGAACTTATGAATAAATGATTTGTGACTCAGTCAAAATAATTTTAGTTTCTTTTTTTTCTGAATGTCAAAACTTGAGAGACCAAATCATGTCACTCTCTACCCACTCAACTACAGCATACTCCTCTTGAAATAAACTTTGCCTTAGAGCAAAAAAAAAAAAAAAAGGAGAAAAAAGAGAAAAAGGAGAAAAAAGAGAAAAAGCAGAAAAGCTATTTCTCTTGCTGGCAAGACTTGAGAGAAGAGTTTTATAAATTTAACTGCCAATATACCATCTGCCTCTGCTGCTCCTTTGAGCCTAGCTCTTCTAATTGTGTCTTTAACAGATGACAAAACCCCTATATTCCTCTTGGGCACTGTAAAATAATAACAATTAAAACATGAGTAATAATAATGAAGCACACACAATGCAGTAAACCTGCAGCCTGAATAGGCTGCTTATTCTGCAGAAGTCTGTGCACATTTTGTCTTGAGAGATAGTGTTAACAGGTGCTCCATCCTGGAACTGAGGCCAGCAACCTTAGAGGGCAACTCTGCACAGTAAGTGACCCACTGCAGCAAACTTTATGTTCTGCATCACTTTATATTTTTTAGTTTCTACTGACCAGAAGCAATTTTAGTAGGTTGGCCACCAACCAGTGGGCTGAATAAGCTGTGTTTTAGACATGAAACTTGTTAGCTACCCCTTTTTCCATCTGCTGTGGTTGGCACCTCAAAAGCCAAAGTGAAAAATCAGTTAGTTGCAGTTCTTATCTGTGTTCCAGCTAATTTTCTGCAGCTCTGATAGTTTAAAGCAAAATGTTACTTCCCACACTTGGCAATGGAAGTATCAGACTTATGTAACAGATCTGGGAAAAATCTGCTGGGAAAAAATTGCAGTCAGTTCTCTCAGCCGTAACATGTGCTGAGGGAGCCTAGGTTATGAACTCAAATGTTCTCCAGGTGATCTTTGAGTCTTTAAGATAATTAGTACGCCATGTAAATAATAAGCCTTAGGCTTCTTTAACATATATCACCAGGCTGTTCCAACTCAGACCAAGGGCTGGTGCTCAGTCACAGACCTGCTCCTCCTGTCCAGCCAACATGGCCAGTTTGGGCAGTGAGTGCAGCCAAGGATTTTGCTGTGTCCAGTGTTCAGCGCTGTGCCAGCAGACCTGGATGGTTAAACTCCACTTTTGTCCAAACACTAGGGCAGAGGGCACTCATGGGGAGTTTTTCTGAAGACTTCTCTGAACTTTTAGAGGCTTTTGTTTTTTAATTTTTAGTTTTAGTTTGACCCTTTCAGGATGTCCAAGAAGAACTCTCTCTGGGGAAAAGGTTAAAACTTTCATGGAAACTGCTGAGATCGTGAGTAAGAATACCTGAACCTTGTGATTACCTCCACGCAGTAATCTATGTGTTCATAAATTCAGTCCCCCATTAATGTCTTCCACTCTGGCCACAGATGTTCTGTGAAGACTTTAGTTGTTTTTCTCTTCTATGGTGGAACAGCGGCTGTGTCTTTAAAGGCATTTTGACATTTTACTACTGAACAGTGTTTTCAGCAAAATTATCCTCCCACATATGGAATTTTCTTCTCTCTTTTCTATGAAGTTTGAAGAATGACTGTGAAATACTTATTTTCTGCAAAACTGAAAAAGCTAATTTTACTATCTTTCCTGATCCCTGGTTCCAGTTCAGTCCTGGAGCAAGGTTTCCAGACGAAAAAAAAATCAAAAAATATTTGTAAATGTAGATGCATATCCATTTAATCATCTCTTCTGACTAATTAAGACGGAAGCAGCCATAAAGTTAGAAACAACTATTTTAAAAGCCTATACTGATGGAGGAAACATGATCAAATGCAACTCCAGAAGTGCCTCCAGGTTACTGACACCCAGAATTTCCATAGCTGGTATGAAAACAGTAAACATTCAGGTCTCATGGTCAAATGCCTTTTCCTCATGTTTTTTTCTTTTTCATGCTAACTATAATCTAATAGCAGACTGAAGCTGAGATAGAGGATGATTATCTGCTTTCAAAGCCTACTCAGCAACTTTTGTCTATTGCCTGAAGCTAATGGCTTCTAAGTGAGTTAAAAACACTGGAAAACACATTTTGTGTAAGAACAATTCTTGTTTATTTTTATTAAAACTTATCAAATATGTTGCAGCAAAATGCAACTGACAAAATTGATTTTACTTGTTATCTCAAGTTTTTTGACAGATTATAATCAGGGAAGTGGATTAATTACACCCCATGATTTTTATTGTAGATTTCTGCTTCAATAATCAAGCAAAACTTGTAGTATGAATAAAGATAAATACAGAAACATATGATTTTCTCATAGCCTTCTTCACAATGCAAATTTCTGTTGCCACAATCATAAAGCACTGAGAGCCATATACTAAAATGCATTCATTTAATTTTAGGATTTGCCATGGATTTCTAATCTTCTATAATTCTAATCTTAATTATTTTCCCTAGCTACATAAAAAACAAATGGAAAGCAACTTTGCATTTAGCAGAAACATTGAACAATTTTTTTGATAAATGATTATAACATAATAAGTCTTTATTTAACCAATTTTTCTGAAGCCTTATTGCATGGTGATCTTGGCATGAGCTGTAAGCAGGTTTCTGCCAAATGCTGTAATAGAGCATTACTCTTGAAGATAACTTTTCATTTACAGCTTTTAATGTCTCTCTTTTATTTGTTGAAGAAAGCATATGCCTGCTTGCAGCCAATTATCAACTAACTATTCTACAAAAGGCTATGTAGAAATATTTTTATAAAGTCTTTGGAGATCACAAAAACAGTACTAGTATGTACTTGTATTAGAGTGCCTGTCAGCTCACTTTGATGGAGTTACAATAAAACACAGCATGTATGACACATCTTGCTCTCTCCAGGTAAGTGAAGAGAGGTTCACTTCACTCAGCTGAATGGTTTAGCTGGTGATATTTTCCATCTCATCCAGGCATGTCAGAAGTGGCTCCTGCATGGAAGTGGTAAAGAATAACTCTCTGGTAAAAACTAAGAGCAAAAAGCCCAAATGGCTTCTTCCAGAAGTAACCAGTGGCTGGCCCAGACAAGTAATTATAATTTATGATAACAGACCAGGCATCCGATGACCAGTGAGGATAATCATTTTGTCATGTTCTCCAAGCCTGTGTGTTGTCTGGAGAAAGCAAGTATTCCTGAAGAGAAGGAGCCAGAGAAACAAAAGAAAATATAGATCCTCATTAATTTACTGAGGACTGTAAAGAAAGCATGGTAAGAACATAGTTGAGAAGTCATTTTCATGGGAAAGATAAGAAGCTTTCTCTGGTTTTGGGAAATAAATACAGTCTGGAAGGAGAAAATGAGAATATTATATACAAAAATGTTCCAGAATTTGGCTCTGGAACAGACCTGTAACACCTTGGTCTCACACAGTTTAGCTAAATTAGGGGACCATCTTTGGCAGGATGTTCTTTAAGGGCTTGTAAGAGCAGAGCTCTTGCTAGCACCTAGCACATGTGTTTTGTTCTATCCAGGCAGTGCAAAGGTCAGAGAGAACCACTGTAGGGCTTTATCAATCTTTGCCACTTAAAGAGTGGTTTAGAGAAAGTTATGCTGTTAAATGCTATATAGGAAAAAAAAATTTAATTTTTGTTTTTTTCTGGAGGGGATTTTTTTTTGCTTTTTTTTCTGGCGCTTGTTCCCTATGTGTAATACTTTGAAATTCTTTTACTGTGTTAGAGCTACCAGATCTGTGATCTAACCTATATGCTGTAATAATGAAAATACCCTCTCCCAAAGGCTGTACAGTAGTGTATTTTTCTTTGAGTCATTTACTTCAGTTTATATTCTTACTGAAATTGATGTGATGTCTCAAGCTGGTAAGAAACTATCTGAACCTTCACTTTCATTCTTTCTCCAACTGTGTTGTTAACCAAAGCAGAATAAATACTCATATGGATTGCAGAAGTCCTCTAGGCTATTGGCCAATTGTTTTAATAATCTTATTTTTAAAGGTCAAAACATCCTGCAATGCAACAGAGGTGAATGTGGGGGAAATGAAAGATTCTTAGTATAATTAAAAGGCTGGAAGTATAGTACATTTTTCATCTGGGGAGAACAAATTTTGAAAGTTAGTGTCATAAGCAAATTTTACACTGAGCCTTTAAGGCCAGGCAGCCAATGTGCTACACCCTCTGCCTCATTTCACTAGTTCTTCCCCAATACAAGCTGGCTGCAAAACAGCCCTTGTCCTTTTTAGTAATGCTGAAGAAACCACCCTCTGTCTGGAGCGTGCCACACTGGCAACATCCTCCGTCGGGATGTGACCTGCAGAGGGGCAGCGCTGTGCAGCACAACTTTGGCAGCTGCCAGTGGCAGGCCATATCTCAGTGGCCTATTGCCTCCCCAGCTGACTTTTATGAGAAGAGGAAAAGGCTCAGCAGGAGAAAACAGACAAATGAGAGGTCAAATATTTACAGCAGAGCTGTAAGACAAGAGGTCTGAAATCCCGAGGCAAATGGTAACAAGGTGGTAGGGAAAACAAAACGCAGGGTAAAGAACAAACACACAATAACTCACTATAGATTGCCATGCAACACATCATCAAATATAATGACTTACAATGCTTATAATTAATAGGCCATACAAGTTACAGTTTCCATCACTTTAGGCTTTTGCACACAGTTACAGAAATAGGCATTAAAGCTTGCGGGAATCTAGATTCCGGGCTGTCATACAGGCTCTTGCCAAGTACTGGGTATAGGATTTCAAAAAGAAATCAGTCAGAGATTTATAAGTTCTTTCTTCCAAATGAAAAAAGTATTAATTAAGATTTGTATGTCTGCAAACATTTCTGTGTAAGAGAAGAAATTAATATTTATTTTTAGTTCACAGAAATTTACAGGCTGATATATGATGCATGAAAGCTGTAGTCATCCTTTTCTATTTTTGCTGCTGTGATACAAAATTTCTATTATATTATTAAAGGATATTAAAAAGAAGAAAGCTACAAATTCTCTCTTCCAGAAGATAAAACAAAAAAATCCTATAATTTCATGTTTGAAAAAAAAAAAATTACTGTGCTTGTTTCCAAACCAAAGAAACAGAACTAAATTTCTATCCAACAAATCAAAGATTGGACTGGTAAAATCTTTACCAGTAAAATTGGACCAGTAAAATCCTTACTCTAATCTTTACAGTAATTATTACATCTTAAGTTTATAATCTATACCTAAACTTAGCAATCAAGCTTGATGGTCATCTTTGTGCAAAGGAAAATGCAGGAAAAGGTACTTCCAACTTGAGAAAGCTTGTCACCAAATAGGAATCAGTTAGATGAGGATCCCACACAAATCAAGCCCAAAGGGCACCAACTGTGGAACAACTATCACTGTAAAGCAAAAATAAAAAACACATCTCTTTCTAGTTACATAATTGCCCCTAAAAAACTTGGGCACTCCATCAGGATGGAAAGATTTTGAATGGAAGGGGTACTCAGAGCTTGTTGGATCTTCTATCAAAGTGTGACTCTTCCTCAGAGAAATGCTACACAGGAAGTTCTCCCCTCTCCTCTTCTCTGCAAATCAGAAGTATTAAGGTGATTTGGGTCACCTCTATGAAAGTGAAGATAAACTTTCCTTACCACTGCAGGCTTATTGTGTCTGACACACTGGGATTTTGACTCATCTACATTCTGTGCTCATTCTTGATGTTGAAAGAAAAAACAAAGTGTAATCATTAGCAGTTCTGCTTCATTAGCAGCACTTGAAAAATTTAAACTGACCTCTTAGACAAAAATTGCTCCTTATGAAGGCCAGCAAGAGGCCTTCTTTTTAACAGTTGAGTCAGGGATTGAACAGTTTTCAGATAATTCTGATATTCTAAATATTAAAAAAACCCAAAACAACTCACAAAAAATATAGTCTGATAACATACTTCTTTAAGGCGTGACATTTTCTCTGAAATTCATACTGTGGGAACAATTTCAGATGTTCCAAGAAATTATGCAGTTGATTTAATTAAGTTAGAATCCCCCAGCTCTCAGCTTTTTCTGAGGGAAAAACATTTAAAAGGCCTTTACATGGATTACAAATTAATTTGTTTGGCTAATTTTGTTACATAGTATGGATTTTTATAAGATTTTTCAAATAGATAGTTTACCAAAATGGAGTGGAAGATTATTAGAGAACAAGACACTGCAAAATGGGATCCAAATATGGATTATTTAAAAATAATTATGGGTATCATTTGCAAGATTTCATAGTGCTTGGCTAAAAATACCTGAAACATACTAACAGCCCACTGTTTCAGAGTAAAAATGTAAAGTCTGTTATTCAAAGAGATAAGTGTTGAAACGCACATGTACGCAACTCCCCCCCAGCCAAAACCAACACAGCAGTTTGCCTCCTCCCAATTTCATCACCAACCTCTGCTTGTTACTGACACTACAACCTCTGCTTTGTAGAACTCATTATTTTGTAAGTCAGCTTTAAAGGAAATATTATGTTCTGTCTTTGCAGTTGCGTCTGTAGTAGCAAAATAATTAAAGCAAGAGCTCAGATTTTACCATCTATTGATAGAAGAGACTTGCCAGGCTTTTAAATTAAACAAATATTACACTCCCAAAGAACTTCTGTGCCAGGTTCAGGAATAAGCATATGCAAGGGATCGTTCCAAGTAATTATTTTGCCAGCCACCACTCTCTTTTGGAGGCTAACAAAGTTTAATTGTATGGCTACAGACCATTGCATGCCAGCTGGCCTTGCTGCCAGAGACTAGGTTTCAGCCTGTTTAGTTTATTGGTTAGACTAGCACACTTGCAAGGCTACATTGGTGAAAAGATTAATACTGTCATGTGAGTTAAAATTTTCCTGGCTGAAGATAAAAAAGGACACATAAGAATGCCTTTATTCAAAACCCACTTTCTTTTCAGTGGGTTGGTGACAGACTGAATCTTGTCAAACCCTTACAAAAACTCTTTCCGAAATTAAGGTATCTCTACCGTTGGCCTTAAGGGAAAAAAGTCTTTTAAATAAAAAAGGAAATCTGAAAAGCTGTAAAAAAAAAAGATGTCTGCGAAGTTCAAAGCCATAACATTTAAACAAACTCTTAATTTTTAACTCCAATGGGTGAATTAACAGAAATCTTCCAAAAGCAAAAAAGTTCCCCTCACTTCTGTTGTTTACAGTGTCCTGGTTGCAGAGTGGGGTGGAGCTTAGCACTGTGGTTCATGCAAGCTCATTTTGAAATTATAAGACAGAATCACAGAATCCATTAGAGATCATCGAGTCCAACCGATGACCGAACACCACCATGTGTCAACCAGACCATAGCACTGAGTGCCACATCCGGAATTTCCTTAAACACCTCCAGGGACGGTGACTCCACCACCTCCCTGGGAAATCTATTCCAGTGCCTAATCACCTTCTCTGTGAAGAATTTCTTCTTGATGTCCAACCAAAATCTCCCCTGGTGAGGCTTAAGACTGTCGTCTTGTTCTGTTGCTGGTTGCCTTGGAGATAAGACCAACCCCCACCTGGCTACAATCCCCTTTCAGGCAGTTGTAGAGAGTGATTAATAAAGAGACAGGTAATAAAAAGTAGGAATTGTATATTATTTGTCAAAAAAATTTACCAGCATCTTCATCTCTTACATGATGTAGTCTAACTACACCCTCGCAAGCTTATTTCCATGTCCCTCCTTGTATATGCATTTGAGAGAAAAAGTCCAAATAAAAATATCCTGACACTTACTATATGTGTGTTACCCATACAAATCTTACAGGTTGTGTGGATGACAGTAAAATTTGGGTTTGGAAAATAAAGTAATTTATTTCCACAAAAATGTACATGAGAGAGTATAGTTTTCACTAGGCATTTAGGTTGTAACATACTGCAAGCAATAATTTTGCTATTTGTTTTAAACTTGGTTATTTTTACAATTTTAATTTCACAGAAAAGTAATTGTTAGCTCTATAAACAAACTAAATAAGCCACAATTAGGTTTAAATTCCTCTCACACCCAAAGGATTTTGAAATAACACATGCAAGACCTAAAGTGAGTAAGTAAAAATAAATAATTTAATAAGTCTTGATTAACTTCCTAACAACATTTAACATTGAAAAGAATAATATGTTCTGCCTTAACTGGCTGATTAATGATTGACACAACATTTTAAACCTGAGTGAGTGATCTACCTGAGTTAAACAGCCTTTGTTGTGCTTTATTCCTCTGCTGGGCTGAGGAAAACTGTAACTTAACAAGTTTCTTAGAGAGCCAGAACACAGCTCAGGAGAATTTATTAAGGTTGGATTAATACTTTCCTTCATATGTGTACATGTACATCTATCATACTTAACATAAATAATAAAGAAAACATACTCAGTGCAGAACTCCTGGGAGGTGTTCCGTGGTTTGGTGCAGCCACAAGCAAGTTTCAGAAGAGTGACAATCAAGAAATCAGTGAAGTAGAGTAAGGCATCTTTCTATAACATATCCATGTATTATGTTGTAACCATATCAAGTTTTATTTATAAGTGTTTGATGATCATTTGGGGGGCAGAAGGGGAAGTATCTATAAGATACTGCAGAGTTACACAGTACAGTGTGTTTGAAGTCTTTAAGATTCATGGCTCCACTCTAAGTCCAGGTTCTAGCATCCAGACCCATCTTTAGAATAGTGAGGACACAGTTACAAATTGTAACTACAATTTGTACAGTTAGGAGTTGGCTTAGAGCTGGAGCTCTGAGGGGAAAAGTGTGGAAAATGAGTGAAGTGCCAAACAGACTGATTCCTGCTTATGGCTGTTGATCTGTATTTTACACTATATATATTAACACCTTTTTCTCTTGAGTGTGAATGAATATATTCCTGCTATCAGATCAGTCAAGAAATGTGTGTCGCTAACCTGATGGTAAGATAATCAATGCAAGAGACAATCATTGTGAAGAACTGAAATGGAGGATATGGTCAGATGTTATAGTAAAACCGGATCTACAACAAAATTGCTGAGGTCACTTGGGAAAGTAGCCAAGTGGGCCAAATTTGTCAAAGAAAATGTGTGATAACAGCTTTGAATAGACAGATTTTCTTGCATTAGCATGCCTATAGCATACTCTACAGTATGCATATTTTTTCTGTCTCTTGCCTGTTCCTCTTCCATTTTCTAAGTCCAGAACCTGCAAGCAAACGCTGGCCCACACCATGTCCCTCTTTGCCAGGACCACTTCTCAGGGTCAGGCCCTTCTCCACCACATTCTCTGAGCAAGAATGTCTACTCAGAAGAACCTCTCAGTCCTGGTACTCAGTCAAACCACTCGTATGACTTTTCAAAGAGATTCAATAAAACCTTTTGTTTTTATTCCAGGCTCTCTGTCTCTTAACAATCCTGACAGTAAAGAGCTCTATTGACTCCCACCAAATGGTAAGCAGAATTACAACTCAGATGTGAACTGATCCCGCAGACCAGTTAGTATTGGCTATTTCACTCTGCTTTTTCAACAATTCAAATGGTTGAAACACTGAGTGAAGCTAAATTGAATCTGATGAGTTTTTAGCCTATCCTGAATTATTTGCTTGCTTTGTTATGATTAATAATAAGGGAGGTATAGTCTAAAATCATCTCAAGTATGTGATACCCACCCTTTTAACACAGTAGTGATTACTCAGTAAATCACTTTTAAACCCAACTATGTGCGGAATGGTAACAGAAAAAAAATTGAGAACTGGAAATATAATATTTCTGAATGGTCTAACACAGAAACATCTTCTTGATTTCTTTAAAATCTTGTTTGAAGTTTCTTTTTGTGCAAAATCTTCTGTGATAAACAGTTAAAGAGAACTCTGAGCAACTTCAACATGGAACTACCCTTTACTGCAATTTCATAATTTACCAAACTGTCAGTAAAAACGTCTACCAATTTAGCAAGCAGTAGCTATAGATTTGTACTGTTTGTGTTTGACTGTCAGAGTTGTACATGAAGTGTAATTTATACATGTTTTTAAAAAATCTCAGAGAAGAGCCAGAGGTTATCTGGCAAAGCTTCTGATGAGCTTGTTTTATGTTAAGAGCTGCCAGAGTAGCAACCATTAATGAAATGATTGATTTCCTTAGAACTTACAAAACAATGCCTTATTTTCAAATGTTCCTATAATTTTATTCTTCTTTTCTTTGGTATAAATAATCATATTTCATATCAAAATTAATCTGTAGTTCACATAATCCTGATTAAACCACTTATATTTTGATCTCTCACTTACGTACCTCTTACTAATCTTTTTTTAGACAGCTTCCTCAGTCCCTTTGTACAGAAAACGTCCATTAGAAATCTAATACAGAGACTGATGGTGAAGGCTGTGAGTGAGGCTTTAAAGTCTAAACACCTCATCACTTCAATAATGTGGTTAGCCTTTGAAGCTTTATTAGGCCTGAGACAGTGTCTGATCACTTTCACAGTTTTCCTGCCTGGCAGCCATTGACTGTTAACACATAATTGAAACAGTTACTTAAGAAACTTGTATTTTATTGGTTTAAACAGTTTTCAGCACACCAGGAGTTAGAATATAATTATAGATTAAAGGATCTCAACTATTTTTACTGAATGTTTTTGCTCCATTTGATGAATTACTCCTCAGTAATCAGTTCAAGCAACACCATCTAATTTTTTAAAGTATTTAAATCACAAACAAGAGAAATTATTTGAATAACCAAAGGTTGATTTGGGTCTATCAGACAGTAACAAACAGGTATTTAAAATGGAACATCTCAGCCATGTAGTGGCCTCCTATTATCAATATATTAGGATGGCTGACAGAGACATTAAATATTTATTAAAACCATCTTTTAAAGCTTTTTAGGCAACTTTACTGTCCTGAACATGGAAAAAACTATCATTTATATGAGGAAAATAAGTTCAATATTAAAGAAAATACAAGAAGAACAGAAAATTAAATGATAACCACAAAAATATGCAGGACTTGAAATTATTCAACCGCTTTCACCTTGTACAGCCTAAAAGTAAAACCAGAAAATTTGCATTGGTGTCATTCATTGTAATTGCACTGGAGATGGTGGATTTATGTCCACTGGCTTTAGGCTTTGGATCTGTACTGTATAGCTCTCATTCTGTTTGTCTTCATCCTGACACCAATCCTCCCAACTCTTCCTCTTACACATTCCTGCCTACAATGGAAAGTGGTAGAAAAAATTTTCACTGTACCTGATGGACCAGATTCCACAGACACTAGTAATTTTTGCTACTAAATAATTTTTGCTACTCAGAGAAACTAAATACAGGATCAAGATAGCATAATCTGGAAAAACATTTTCAAGCATCTGTATTTTCCATCTCCCTTATTTTCCTGAAGAGACTGGACCTCATTTTTCTGTGGACACTGACAAGCCTAAAGGACATCTACTGTCTATCTTTAACACAATGAACATTCAAGATCAGAAGCTAGATGAAAGATTCCATATGCAACACTGCCATGGTAGGAAACCAAACAACACCTTCAAAATAAAAAACAATGTATAAGATGTTTTTTCTACAACTAATATTTCGCACAATGCTATTTTTTCAAATTCAGAGCTTCAGATTTCTTTTTGCTAAAGGCAATTAAAACACTATAAAACTATCAGTATTCTCAAACAGAAGGTGTTCTTAATTTTTGGACTTTCTCTCTGAAAGTAGTGGGTTTCACAAAACCACATGTATTTTCCTATACTGATAAGCCAGTGGCAACAGATGTTGCAATATTGCATGATACAGCAGTAAAGAACACAATCTTATCTTTAATTCTTTTGCCTAATCAAACATGCAGAACTTTTGTCTTGTAAACATAAATCTAACATTTTGTCCGCTGAAGCAAGAGAATGTGTGAAAATATACCTGCTGGTAATAGCATTAGATTGCATGCAATAGCACATGGGCCATAAAGGGGAGCTTAAATTTATATGTTCCATAATAACCAGGGTAAAGAAACAGCACTGTTAACATTCAAAACCTTTTCTACAAGTGGAAGTGAAGAAACAGTAAAGCTCACATCTACATATCATGGTCAATAACCCCAAAAAAGTAATTTTTGCCTTACCATAGTTTCATTATATGGATATTTTGGTCTATAATTAATGCTGCAGGAGTGAAAATAAGCAATGAAATGGAGATGATTAACAAAACCTACAACAATTTGAAGATAGTATAAATGCTTAATGAAAAGCAGCTCTTAAAATGGCTTCACTATAGACAGTAGAAATGGTATTTCTCTCAGAATTTGTGTAAAATATGTTTTATTATTTCTTTAAAACTCTTAAACATCCCCAGGACAGTAATACCTCTCCACAAAAGTTAATTGGAAATGTAGTACGGCTCATTCCCCATGTCATAATAGTCACTAAGATGGTTGAAAAACTGGAAAGGAAGCACATTAATTTCTTCTTTTCATCATTTGGTAATATGCTGATGAGTCTTCTTTCTTGCAAAGTGAAAGCTAATTTTTTTCTTTCTTGGGAGATAAACAAGGATATTTAATGCTGCTTAAGAGAACACCAGACTTCTAGGATATGGATTGCCTTAAGTTCATCTCATATCATCAGTTTATTAGACAAGATAAAATTAATCCTATCATTGTCACATAATTCTGTTTTGGAAGGTAAGTCAATCTTCAGTACTGGACACATTGTACTGCTCAACAGTACTAAGAGAAATCTTCTAGGCCAAGTGCTGTGTAACAGCCTATCAAGTTCCCATGGATACTCATAATGCATGAAGACCCAAAGGTCGATGGGTCATGAGAAAAAAGAGCTACCAACCTGAGGAGTACGGCTGCTAAATCTGTAAAACGTTCCCAAGAACGGCCGCGGTGCATGAGTGGCTGGAGGTCATGAGGGCATGAGAATTTGGGGGGTTCCTGCACAGCGAAGGCCACCCTTAGAGCCCACCAACTTCACTCTAACTAGGGCTCATGTATTACACGTTCACATACTTCCACTGGATCAGCTCTTCAGCAGCATCAGGATGTCAACAAAGTCTCAACCGACCACTGTTGCCTAGAAATGCCACCTCTTGAAAAATAAGATATCTAATATGTGGTTATCATGAAAATATTCTTCTCTTAAACAGACAACATAATTTCCACAAGGTATATAAAACATTTTTTCAGAGCAAATGCATTGAATATAAGGAGGCATAAGCCTCTGAGGTAATCACAGAATAACTCAAGTGTTATCTTTGCAAGAAAAGATAAACAACCAAACCCAAAACTTTCTCATAAAGCACATACCTTTTATTCTCCCCATAACAATTTGCTTCCTCATTTCCTCATATAGCAAGTATGTCTGAAGCACCTAAAAATATTACCAAGAGTTAAAGACTAATTTTCAAAATTCAGAGAAGAACTCGATTTAGAGAGATGAAGTCAGCCCTCCTTGTCACCATGGCCTTGCTGGATGGATGCACAGCTCTGGGCTGGTTGTGGACACCATACTACTCCCAGCTCTGCTTCCTCATGGGGTGCTGTGGGATGGGGCTCTCATAATGGAGGGCCCAGACGTGCTGTTTCCACACTCAGCTATCAGTTACTTCCCTTGGCTGCCCCCAGCCATAAAACCTGTTAGGAAAAGAAACTGAGGGAGTATGTCTTTTAACAACAGGCATTGACAGTTTGGGGTGTTTCAGGTAACTAAACACAGATGAGAGAGAACAGTTGCCTCAATCTCAGTGGGGTTCTCTGATGGCAGCCAGATGACTTTCCTCATTCCCAAGAACAAAAGTTATTGCACACGATATTACCTTGAGAATAGAAGACAGTACTCTGGAAGAAGACTTGAGATGGACGTAGGGGTTCTCAACATCATTCATGTTAAATAACAGCTGCCACATGCAGCTTTTATTTATCAACATTGTTTATGTTGAGCTGAAATAGTGGTAAGGACATGTCCACAAGTTTAAAATGACTAAAAATTCTTGTCCTGTGGCAGCCAATTGAAAGGTCAGTGTTACTTGAATACAGAAGTCTTAAGTCCTTAATGTATTTCAAATCTTTCACAGTTTCACTTGGTGCAATAGCAAAGCCTATAAAGGACTAAATGTCCATAAGAACTTAAGAGCTCTGGAACTGCATGGTATCTTTTATTTTGTGAAAACAGAAGAAATGCCACTACAGTTCATACACCTTCCAAATTTAACCAGCCATATCCTAACTGGAAGTTTCTTTCTCTTCTTTCATGTATGTATGATATGTGTTCAACATTAATAAAGACCATTATCCTGAAAAGTCTCTTAGAAAGTTAGACAATGCAAAGAAACTAACACCTCTCTAAATTAATTGTGCTGTGTAAAATATTTTTATAACATGAATTGTAAGATTCAAAAATAAGGATTTTTTTCTTCATTTCAACCAAAAGTAATACAACTAATTTTGCTATTTCTATGATTTTTTGTTTAAGAAATGCTTTTTATGAGTTGGGACTGCCAAAATCTTTCTGAAGAGTAAGTCTTCCTGAAAATTAGATTGGAAAGGTGGCACCATTCATGTAAATATGTGAATGTTGATCATCCTGTTTTTCTTATTACCCCATTCCTACTCAATAATCACAAACTGACTGTATTCATGTCTGTCCCTCACAGTCAGAGGAAATAGTTGCAGTTTTAAAATATAAGATTAAGTCACAGACAGGCAAACTTATTCATAATATGCCTGTCATAAGCCAGCTCTTTCTTTATGAAAATTGTCACCAGTCAATAGTACATAAATTCTTAGCATGCAAGACAAATACTACAAAGCTGTTACAGTTTTGTAAGTTTTAAGAAATTTTTGAAGTTTTGAACTTTTGCAAGTTTTAAAAAGTGTTTTGGAAATGTGATCATAATTTAGTTTTCCTTCTAGAATAGGCTCTTAAGGCCAATAAGGGACTACATATTCCAGGAACACGAGAAATCTCTTTTTTATCTTATGAACTATCTAGCTATATTTTTAAGAGGGAGGACTACATGTCTCATATCAAAGTATAAAATCTCCTTGCAAAATACATTTCAACTTTCTGGTTACAAATTACTCTTTCTTTTCCTAGAGGAATGAAGGAATCACTACTACCTTGAAAAGTGATCGACCAAACACAACCTCTCAGATTTCCTTGAAGTTCTTTGTAGGTACTTGGACCTGTACCTGATCTTCTGAAGCATTTCCGCTACTCTGCGCCATGGCAGTAGGCTCTTTCAGCAGGGAATACTCCATCTGGGAGAAAGGATCCTGCTTTATGTACACTAAGGAATGGGTTAAATGAAAACTGAAAAGAAGAGCAGAGAAATTAATGAAGATGCTTTTTAAAAAAAAATATAATAAAAAATGCATACTCCATCTATTGTCTCCTTGAATGAGAGAAAATTTGATGGACTGCAGGGCTTAGTTGCCTAGAAATGAATAGTCAAAGCTATGCAGTCTGGGGTTACCTGCTGTTGTGGTCTAAGATACCAGATGCTGGCCTGCCAGGAATGTCTATACTTGTCTCTCTCATCAGCATCAAACTACAAAATAAATCTTTCACCAAGAGAGTGGTAACAACCATGTGCCTGAGAATCTTTTGAATGATTAATTTCCTTGATTCCACACGTGCCTTAGAGACCAGGATGAAGAAAGAATTTCTCTGTTTTTCATGATCTGACATGTCCTAACCCTGTTAAGCCTTTACAAGTTCTCACCTTTCCTCACACCAGGTCACAGAATCACAGAATTGGTAAGGTTGGAAGGGACCACAGTGGATCATCTGGTCCATCCTCCCTGCTCAAGCAGGGTCATCCCTGAACATTGAACAGAATTGAATCCAGACAGTTCCTGGATGTCAGGAAGACTCCACCTCTTTGGGCAGCCTGTGCCAGTGCTCAGTAACAAGTACAGTCCTCTGAATTTTATCACATCCTGAAGACCTCTTCTATTGACAGTTTACAAAAACAACATGAAATCTTTCAGCAGCAAGTTTTTGGGTATAAAATGCTCTTTTTATTTATGTTCTTTCTCTTCAGCCAAGTTACTAGGCTATTTTATAATACCAAATGGAGATATTCTTTTGGCTTCCACCACCACCTAGTGCAATGCAGTGTAACAAGGAAGTAATAAACACAGTGTGCCGAGTCTGGCTGAAAGCACAAAGAGTCCCTTTTCCAGCATCAAGTCTGTCTTGAATTCTCACAAAAGATGAAGAAAAGAAACAGGAGTTGCTAAGTCCCTGCCTTGGGAATTTCAGCTACCTTCCATAGCATGCGGAAAACTGGCAGAACTAAGGATCTGACCAGGTTGTGATTACCACCAAGACAGGGTAGTTATTTCAAAGTGCTGTCTGTAGCAAACACTACAGAAAATCAGTTTTCTCCACTGTGGCAGATTCCTGGGTCCTTGGCAATAGCAATGGCATGTAAATTGTTAAATAAGGTGTTAAAAAAAAAAAAGGCAATAAGATTCACAGTTCAGTCTCATCTGAGACAGAACAAAGATAATCTTTAAATGCAAGAGATCTTTCTGTGTGATGCACTAAAGAATTTGTCCCAGAGTCCTGGCAGTATTAAGATGGGGAAATATTAGTTATTTAAACTAAACCAGTTTAATCTAGTTAACTCCAGGTTTGTAAATTTAGCCAACTTTTCCCAAAGTTTCTGTCTGACATTGTTATTCTATGTATACATGATACGAGAGCAATACCTAGGAGTAACAAACCACTTGTCACTAGAAAATTAAATCCACAGCTGCCTTTGCACGTTTACCACCTGTGACTAGGGCAAGGAATGCACATATCTGGCTCCACATCAAGTGAACAAATATTCTATAGCTAACCAAGGACATGGTGATTTTATAACAGGAGCTTTCAGATTTCTTTTGCACTCAGTAATAAAGGAATAACTTTTTTACTGTCCCAAGCCAATCATCTTTCCTGATCTGTGTACCTTTGAAATACATGTTATTCTAGCAAAAGGAATTTGAATATTGAAGACTTTGTTATGTAACTAACAAGTAAACACTGTTGATAACAAGATACAAATTTTCTGTCTTCATTTTTACTGTACCGCTTTTTGATACGTCTTTGTCAGCCTTTTGTTATGGAAGGAGAAAACAGTAGCTGAAACCCTTCAAAATTGTACAAAATGGAAATAAGCAGATGTATATGTGCAGTCTTCTAGTCCATAAAATTCTATGGTTTTGGATCTTGTAATCCCTCTATGAAGAAAGAACTTCTTATCTTATTCACATAACACTTGCAAAGGTTTTCGAATTGTGGTAAATGTGGAAAATGTATTTTAAGTCCAAATTTCAAGTACGAATTCTTGGGATTCAGTCTGAATGCCAGAGTCCTGACCTTTAACACTTCCTACACCACAAGGGAAACTATAACAAATATGTGTCAAGAGGTGACGACTCTTCTCTCTGTCATCTTAAGGAACTTAGCAGTATCTGTGCCCTCCCAAGCACAAGCATTATTGCATCAATAACAAGTGATGTCCAGAGGAAGCAAGCAAATCTTTACCTAATTAAGAATTAAAGTGTTTGATATTGTTCACTATTGGATTAGCTTTGCTTTGGTGAATGATATAAAGATCCTTCCTTATTTTTCTCATTTTGGAACTGATACCTCAAAAATAATAATAAAAAACTATTTTTGATCATAATAGCATTTACAACTATGAGAATTACAACTATCAGAATTATCAGTTGCTCTGTTAAGAATAAAGAAAATACATCTGCTTTCATTCTAGAGTGCTATTAATGTAATACAGATGACTAAGTAAAGTACTTACACATAGAATACAGCCTTGCCTGAACAAACTCATGAGGAAATCTGAAAGAAAATTCCACAACTGGCTTAAAAAATGCAGAAGTTATGTCAGTTAAGAAATTGGTATAAATTAAATGCACATCTGAAATAGATAATGTCACCTTATTAGTGTGGATAAAGTATCTTCCTTTTTGAGGTGATTATATGAAACTAGAGCAGTTTGCCATGCCTAAGAGTAATTCAACTCCAATGCTGTTTTTTTTTCTTCCTAGAACAATGTCAAAGTGAGAAGAAAGTGGTAAAAACCAGATCACTGTTTTTTCTTTCACAATGTGACAGAAAGTGCAACAAAAGTACTGAAATATTAATCCAGGAAAAAATATAGTAAGTGGATGCTAATGGCCTTGAACTCAATTTTGACAAAGCCAGAGATAAGGATCTGCTGCAAGAATACCATGCTTATTGCAATGAAGGGCATCTATATCAGAAAATGCAGAATATCAGGAAGATGGTGTCAAATCTTCACTTTAAGACTACAAAGAAGCAACCAACAGATCAGTAGCGTTCACAAGCACTTTGAATCCTGGAAATAAAATGATGTCTTCTCAGCTAAGCCTCTAATCTACGAATACTTTACCAAAAAAAATGGTCTTCCATTTCCCTACGTAAAATGGAATTCAAAGAAATTTGCAAAGACGACTGACGCCATTTTGAAAAAAATAACAGTTTGCTATCATAAATCACATTGCAACTAAACCTGTAATTCATTGCAACATGACTGTGAGTGGGAGAAAGGAAGAAACACAAAAAAATGTCACTTTAGGAGTGAAAGGAAGTAAAATAAGCAGAAATTGCATAGAACTACTGCCAATCATGCAGTTAGAAAAACAGCCATTCTACTGTACTTGAGAGTTTGGCTAGTCTTTTCCTTACATGTGGTTTAGTAACTTCATCTAATCATCTTTTTCCTCCCAATGACAGCTCTCAAGTCTGGTCACCTTCCCTTTTTGCTGACCGATACAGCTTTTTTGCCTGCTTCTAAGGAGAAAGATTTTCCATAATTGAGAAAAAGAGAAAGGTTGAGGTCTTGTTGACAAAGGAAATAATATTCTGCTGTATACAGAAATATATGTACGTATTTTATCTTAGGAGTGATTCCATACTTCCCAATGTTTATGTCTATAAGTGTCCATCTATCATTTGTGAAGCAGAAGTTACATATCAGCTTGTCTGCACTCAGAATAGATTATAAAACTATAAAAATCTACTACAGACAAGACTTCATGAAAGAAGTATTTAATGAATTTTATGAGGAACAACAAGATGTCCAAGATCACTCTCATATTTGTGCATAACACAATAGATAAGATTTTATATTAGAATTGCTGGCCAGCTTAGATGCCATGACTCATTTTCTTTAATAAATAAAATTACAGGCACAAAAATATAGAGAGATAATAATATTTACAGACTAATTAAACTCATTAAACTAGTGAGAAAGTTCGAAGGTTATTAATGGATCACTGAAAACTCTTTTTCTATACTACAGAAAAAATTACCGGCATTTTATGTCCCATTTTAATACCATTATCCCAATGCTTTTCATCAGTATCAGTAAGTGCAAAAGCACCGAAAAATAACCTTCCAAATGTAATTTAAAACTTCTTTCAAAACCACAAGGAAAAAAGTTCATTAATACCTTCAAAACAACTTGACACTTTTTGAAAGAGAAGACAAAAAACAAGTCCAAACCTGACAGTCGAATGTCATAAAATTTTATCGGACAAGTTGGTTGGAAGCTTTCATTGCTCCTTTCTTTGTATTGCAATGCCCCCTGCAGGTGTAACAGATCCTCTGTTTCTCCATGGCATTTTCTTGAACCTTTTGAGGAAACATCTAATCTGACAAATTAATGATTTCCAAAACCCTTGCTAATTGCAAAATATTGTTTGAACCACAGAAAAAAAAACCAAACAAAACCCCCCCCAAAACAACAAAAAAACCTCATAATGTAGAAAAAAGGAGATAAAGGAAAAGGAAAATCCACTGACTGTGTGATTACCGTTATCCTGCAGAAGATATTTTGACAAATAATGGATGCTCATCCCTCTTTGACAGGTTTCAGACAGGGAGTATGTAGCAGACAATCAGAAAGACTGAGGAGACAACACGAATCTCTGACACCCAGGGGAGGGCCTGGTGCCCCTCAGCAGCAGCTATGGTGGTGTGATTAGAGTGAGTGCTGCTGGTCTATCCCAAGTGCACTGTTAAAACTAGGTAATTTGAAGGATTTGGGGAAATTGTTCACAGACTAGGAGCTTGAGACTAAGGAAGCATATCATAAAAAGAGAAAGCAAGGAGATTTCACAGTTGTTGGCAGGTAATATTTGATTGTATTAGTTAAGTGACGTGTTTCCTACCTTGTTAAACTCCGCAAGTATGTTAAATAGAAGCTCCATGAAGTAATTACAACATACTGACAACAGACAGGGCACAGCTGAAAAAGTCATATGTGTTGATTTGTTGCTTACAAACAGCTCAAGAGCTGTTTCATTTCATTAGCTGAAAGAGGAAAGAGGCTACATTTCTTAAAAAAAACAGCAAAAAAAAGCAGCACATCTGAGTGAAATTAGACTAAAGGCATCCATCCATTCTTTCTGACTGAAAATGCTAAAAATTAATCAAACACTTAAGAAAATGTCTCACTCCAGCTTTATAAATACTTAATCTCAGTTCTTTTTTTTTTAAAAGTTTGGTTCTCTTTTGTCTTTAAAATTCATAGTGTCACAAAAGTTTTTCCATTCTACACATTAGAAATTAGGCAGGTAGAGATTAACTGTACAGAAAAGGAAAATACAATGGAGATATGAAAACCTGCAATCAAATTTATCCCAAGAACATTACCACACAGTCTGAGCTGTTCCAGAAGCAGGATAAAATTATAGAGGGTTCTCCCATCTGAGGATTTTTGTAACTCACAGATTGAGTCAAAAATATGCAGATTTCTTCATTTTGTACAATTCAAGATTATAAGACAAAAATGATTTCCTCCTGCATTCATCAGATTAGAAAGCATAAATATCCAGAAACTGTCAAAATAGTCTGTTAATCTTAATTTAAAATCTAATAAATCAGACTCTAAAGGATGACAAGCAAAATCCTTTTGTAGCAAAAAAGCCTAAAGACAAAAGTACTAAGATTACTTTTAGTAAAAAAGGTAATGCAAAAAAAGATTTTTTGACCGAGGTAGTTGCAAGAATGGCACAGATTTTTGCTGAACAAACGTAACCTTTTTGTAGTACAAAGCCTGCATGGCCACATGATGAATTTACAGTGTTTCAGTATCTGACAACTTGCGCTTAAGAAACTTCCAGTTGCATACATATAATCTGAACATGGGACTGTCATAATCAAAGCTACTCAAACCAGTAATTGTGTCAGACATACAGATGAAGACAACTATGAAATGTAAATAAACACCAACTGGAAAATGCCTTTCCAGTTCTTTTGGATGGTCTAGCTCCTACCAAAATGTCAATCAGGGTATACACTGATTTAAACAGAGAGGTATCACTACCTCTGTCTGTGAAGGTCTCATCCAGGTTACAACATTTCAGGCAAAAAGTTGGAAACTGGATTACTATCAAATGTGAAAACATATTAAAAAGGATGACTGCCAGTTACTCAGAGCAAAATATCCCAATATTTAGCCATATTCAGAAATCATGCACTTAGAACACACTGATGCCAAAAGTCACCAGGAACTATCTATAGTATTTAAAAGCTGTTATACTAAACTGTACTAAAAGTACTATGATATTTTAAAGCGTGCTTTTAAGGAAAGAAATATTTTTAGTTTGATTTCACCTGTAAGAATTCCTGCACTCTGAAATTATTCCATTGTTCCCAAAGTTCCCAGGTCTCCCCCAGGCTTTACAGAAGTGGCATGCCCTGCCCTGGTGTGAGAAGGGTCTGGGCTGAGAAGTGAAAAGTCCTAGCTCATGGACAGACCTCATTGCTCCTGCTTAGGATTCCAAACATGCAGAGTCAGAGACGTTGATAGCAGCTCCTGCTGCTTGTTGCTACATGTAACCTGGATTCAGGAAGTCTTGACCCTTTCCCTGCACTACAGTGGAAAACTCTGTGATATTCCTTATGCATTATCTATGAAGCTGGTGCAAAGGCTCCTGAGGATACACAGCAAGAAATTATAGTCAGACAGCATTGACATGCAAAGACACCAGACCTTCTCAAACAATTCTTTTTTACCAACAGGAGCAAAACCATTCAAATGAAGAGTTCCTTAGAAAAGATCCTCAGGATGGCATTTCTGGTAGTATAGAGTGGCCTCCCACCAAGTGACTTCATATTTAGATAATGGTCATCATTCCAAATGCAGCTCTGCCCCATCCAGAACAGATTTCAACTCAGATGAGCTTTTCATCACTTAGCTATTTCAGGACAGGTATATTTCCACAGTTTCTGTTGGAGCTAAGCTATTTAAATGTCTACTGAATTGAATTCACATATCAAACTCACATAAGGGAGATGAAAAATAACATGACTAAACATGAATTTTTATGTCTAAAATTCACATCCTAGAAATATTTATAAAACAATATCAAAACAACGTAAATTAATTCATGGAAGCAGAATGTTCTTTTATCCTTTTCATACAATTCTGATTTAAACTGTCGTACCTTCATCATCCCTGTATTCCCCAGCAGGAAGCTTCCCACTTGTTTCAGGATATTCTAAGTCAGGCAGAAAACTGGATAACATTTTCTCAAAATCCCTGCCTATAGATCTTGATCCCCTGGTAGATAGAATTATCAAAATAATCACTTAGTTCACCTTTACCTCTCATGAAAATTCAGTGAAATCTGTCAGAAAATATTACTACAGCAGTCTCGATTAGCAAAGATATTTCAGAGTGGCAGATTCAATTTTCCATTTTTTTAAACATCAGGTAGTTTAAAGTAAACATTACTAAACTGTTGATATTTCACAATTATTTTTTTGTCTGGCTTCAGTACCTCACTAAATTTCTTTGAGTCTGGTAATGGTTATTATTTGGAGTCATGGTTGGGAAATGGAGGACATACACAAATCATTCAGCACATGAACTTCAGGCAGGTTGTTTTGAAGGACTGAAATGTCACATCTACTTTGCCCCCTTTTATAACTATTTTTTGTATGAATATATTGTATTTATGCATGTGTCAATTACTAGAACTTCAAGTAGTTTAACCAGATAATTACTATAAAAGTGCAGTCATTCTACAAGACTGGTGGTAGATTCCTAAGAAAGGAAAGGTCATGCAAACTCATATTTATGGCTTCACTCTATCATAGACTACAAATCAAATCTGACCTTTATGTACTATAGTAATGTAAAAACAAGCTTCAATTAACAAGTTTTTGCCTTATGCAAATGTTGTTCAATAGCTTTTAATGATACTGCCAATTATCTGTACAATAACGTCCTTTACACATTTTACAGTGATGGAGATGATATTAGCTAGTAAAGTTAAAATATAAAAGCATAAAATATGAAGTGAAATATAGAGCTGAAGCAGCAGTGGAGCCACAGCAGAACTCAGAACAGAAAAACCTGCTATTTTAAAAAATTACCCAAACAATATTCATGCCAAAACTTATCAATATATGAATTGGTAATGAGAAAATTTTGTCTTCTCTTGCCTCCTGTCTACAGAAATTCTTATTCAGTTGCTCAAAGCCCTTTTCTATTGCCCTCCTCAGTAATTTTTCTCGTCTTGCACTGAACTTGCCACAATTTCCTGTGAACAGGTTATTTTTAGATAAAAAAGAATATTTTGTCATAGTAAATCAACAAATGCCTTTCTTCTCACAGTCTTGTGCTGTGTCAGACAGAAAAGAAGACATTTCAGCTAAATGTCAAGGAAAATGTAATTAACAGAATCTGCAGAAAGTAGAAAGAGATTATGTGCTCTTGAGGTGTGCCACATAGTGAAAGAGTGGACACATCCCATCAGTTGCTGAATACAATTTGTGAGCCCTTTGAGGCTGTGTGGACTCATCACATACTGCCAAATGGAAATACAAAGCTGAAGGGGAGCTTCCATTACATGGAGGGGAGATAATAAGCCAAAGGAAGATTAAAAATCTCCCCCCAAAAAGCTGAAGCAATCATTTATGTCCTTACTTGGGAGTCTATCTTTTACCTCAATTACTTTTTTTGTATTTTTTTCAAAGATTGAATTCCCGTCTAAGTACAGGAATAAAAGTCTTATCTGTTCTTTTTACCTTTTTATGCATAGAAATAGAAAACAAAGATGAAAATGCTTTAATATGTCTTGAGAGCTCTATTTTAATATCTGAACATTTTTTGTGTCTACAAACTCAGCTGTGACCTTTTTGATTCTGAATCAGTAGCTACAAAGCTAAAATGGGGCCTAACTAATTCACTCTATACTCACACCACTAGTTTATTTAGATTAATTTTCTTTACTGTTCCTATGCGGACAAAAATTAACAATGACTAAAAAATTGATAGAAGGCATATTACAAAAAATAAACTGAGTGATGATTTGCTTAATGAGTCACCAAAAGACAAATGTTGTTACAAATAGCACTATTTTTAGAAATGTCTCATGCTAAATGTAGTGGATGCATGGGAAATATATACAGATATGATGTAAGCACAGTTATTATCATTGCCACTGTACATACTTTCAATAGTTCTAACATCTAAAATATAAAGAAGGCAAGATAAAACAATGGAAAAGTGAGATAACCACTCAAAAAAGGAGAGATGGCAAGAAGATTAAAAAAACTACATGAAAAATATTAACTCCTGGTAACTGAATATACAACACTTTGTGCAATACAGGGAAGTTATCAATAGTATAAAGATTCTGAAATCTTTACCAACCACATAAAAATTACTTTTGTAAAGTTGGTACAGGACTGTGGGGAAAAAAAAAGATAATTTCATAGGGAATTTGGCAAAAATGTAGTAACTTATCAATCTCCTAAAGCTGAAGTATTAGGGACTGTGAAAGATGCAGAAAAACCTAACTTCTTGCATATCAAACAAGAACTTGGAAAGAAATGTCAGCCTACACATCAATACTGATGATTAAGTCCTCTCACTGTTTACAAACACACCTCTTCTCATTCCTGTGCTGAACCTCAGTAGTTTGTATTTAACAGAAGAAACAACAAACCAACATCTCCAAAAGGATTTTCACAGGAACAAAATCACAGAATCATAGAATGGTTTGGGCTGCAAGAGACCTTAAAGACCATCTAGTTCCACCCTCCTGCCCTAGGCAGGAACAGCTTCCACTAGACCAGGTTGCTCAGGGCCCCATTTAAACTGGCCTTGAACAGTTCCAGGGATGGAGCATCCACATTTTTTGGGCAATCTCTTCATGGGCATGGCAGCTGTGAACCTGAATACAGGCATCCACAAAGGCTGCGACAAGAGGAAAAAGATGAAATGCAAAAGTAGACACTTTAAATGATGTGTTAGGAAATGAAATGAGACAAATTGTGAGCAGATGGAGTGATTTAAAAGCACTGAGCCATTTCCCTTCTATAGTGTCCATTTTTTGACTGAGTTTTCTATTTAATGGATGGTTTCAGGTTTTGCTCTCTGGATTCCAGACAGTAATTCATCTCACCTCAGAATTTCAAGTGATGGCAGACTCAGCATTTGGCAGCCAAGAGAGTCTACACTGTTGCCAGGACAGAGGCTCCTTCTGCAAAACTTCAATCATTTACCTCTGAGGTGGTCTTCTCAGACCTTCCTCAATGTCAATAAAGAAAAATAAGCAGTTTTAGAGAATGATGCATCTAACATATTTCAAAAGTGTACTCTATGTTGAAAATAATTCCTTTCCAAAAGTGTCTTTTTCTCTTCGTTGACCATTGAAGCAGCTTAGAATGACTAGTTGAAATACCCATGTCTAGACTGTATCCCACGCCTGCATTCCTTTGACAAATCCCACCCAAGATGTCAAAAACTGAGAGGGAAAATATCAAACTGTCTGGTTATATGAGAAGAAAAAAGGAAAAAAAATTGCTGGGCCTTTTATGAACTATATGGACATTTATGGAAAATAACTCTTAGTATCAAATAACATACATACCTTTGGGATGCAAAAACACCCTTTATTTGGGGCCTATTAAAGAACCAAGAGCAATTCTAGACTGTCTGAAAAAAATATTCATTGTCAATTAGATCTGTGGCTTCAGCTGTGATAAAGTCAAGTAAAAACAGAAGAGAAAAAAAAAAAGAACAAAAATGCAAACCCACTACCCCTGCCGTGATTGTTCCCAATTTAATTAAATATTCCCATGTTGTGTTCAATAGGTCATAAGATTACTAGGAAATTTCTAAAGACAATTTTCAACATATGACAAAAATCTGCTTTATAGTTGCAGATTTATGATGATTCCTTGGAGTTTTTTCATTGATTATTTTTCCCAAATGAATCCCTTGGCAACATTGAACCTTTCTTTTGTTTTGTGGTTTTGTTTGTTGGTTAGAAAATATTTTCCTTTGGAATTTCTGCTTGATTCCTTGGCCAGATCAAGGGTCACCAGTCTTCCTCCAAAACCATCATTGTTTTGTTTTTTTTTTTTTTATCTGGGAGCACATATTTTCTTTTAAGCTGACTTTTTGGGGGTACAGTTCCCACATGTGCTTTATCTGTCAACTTTTGTGTCCTGTAATTATTCCTCTTTGTCTCCCTGTTTGGACACCTTAGACAAGCACAAAGTGATTCTGCGAGCAGGACATACTCAGAAGCATAAAAATTATTTATTTGTTATCACACCCAAATGATCACTACTAGGTTAGGCATTAACGTGCTCACCACCTTTTATAAGACATAACCAGAGTCTCTGCTAGCCAGGCAGGCAAAAGTCAGGAAGGAGAAAGGGCAGGTCCTACACTCCCTGGAGCACAGCCACAGTCACACCTCCCTCTGACACCCTGTTTTTTCTTCATTATTTTATACATGCCCATGTCGGTGCTTTCCCTTGTCTTACCCTGTCTGCAATTTCAGCTTTCTCATCTCACATGAACCTCCTCTTCAGACTTTCTGACAGCTTTTTTTTTTTCCCCCTTCAACTTAGCTCAGAATTTAGCTTCAATTAAGCTCAACTTAGCTTAAATGTTCCTCAGAATTCTGAGCCAGGGTTGCGTACCTTCAGCAATGGACCTGGTATCCTCAGGCACAGACACTTGCATGGACTTCTAGACAGAGGGAGTCACACTCTATTTTAGCACTGAGATGAAGGTCACAGGAGAGATAAGGAAAGGAGTAAGTTTTCAGTGGTCACCAGTCAAACCCATAGCTTTGAGTATCAGTTGCTCATCACTATTCTTAAGCTAATCCTATTTAAAAAAATTATCCTTTACCTTGTGATGCACCATTATACATTTCTGCCATAAATCTTAATATAATGCCATAAATCATTACATATTCTTGAACATTTCAATCTATCAATCAGCATTTGGATAAAGGCCAATTCAAATTAACATTGCAAAAAACTGCATTAAATCCTTTAACGACACTTATCCATAACTAGAATCTTGCATCCTCCCCATTAAAATTTATTATGCAGAGCTTGTTGAAAGGAGACTTTTTTTTTTACATGTCTACTTCTGAATTATACACACAACATCTTTGTCAGTAATAAAAGAAGACTTTTAAGTTTGACCCTCAATGATTGTTTTTATAAATTTTCCATTTTGCATGTGGGCCTCAAGTTTCTGAAGTAAGAATTCAGTCTTACTGACAGAGACATGGTACAGTAGTCACACCACTGACCAGCTCAATTGTGCTGACCAAATATATAACTAAGTTAAAGTGCTGTTACTGAAAGCTCCTTTTGCTCCTGTAGCTTAGTGTGTTTCAGGAAATGATTTCACACACACTTTTAAATGCCTTGTTCCTTAACTATATGGGTGCTCCAAAATACCGGTTCTGACAAACACCATGCTGTAAAGCCATTTAAACATTCATGTAACTCATGTAGGCTTTCTTTGGTGCACTTTATTCTTAAGAAAATTTCAGGGTATTACAAAGAAAAACTAAAGGAACAAAGAATGAAAGATGCATGTCATGCTATAAAAAGGTTGAATATGGATAGATTTATCTAAATGTAGCAGATGAAATAAGCTTTGACACTTGGAGGATAAGGGTCTGATCATGTCTAGCTATGGGAAAGAGAATGGATTGAATTGAGACAGGGGGCCAAAAAAATCACAGAATCAATTAGGCTGGAAAAGACCTCTGAGATCATAGAGTCCAACCTCTGACCGAACACAACCATGTGTCAGCTAGACCATGGTACTGAGTGCCACATCCAAAATTTCCTTAAACACCCCCAGGGACACTGACTCCACCGCTTCCCTGGGCCACCTATTCCAATGCTTAACAACCCCCTCCATGGAGAAATTCTTCCTGATGTCCAGCCTGAACCTTCCCTGGCACAGCTTGAAGCCATTTCCTCTCACCCTGTCACTGGCTGCCTGGAAGAAGAGGCTGACCCCCCCTGACAACAACCTCTTTTCAGGCAGTTGTAGAGAGTGATAAGGTCTCCCTCTGAGCCTCCTCTTCTCCAGGCTAAACAACCTCAGCTCTCTCAGCCACTCCTCATAGGACTTGTGCTCCAGGCCCTTCCCCAGCTTTGTTGCTCTTCTCTGGACATGCTCCAGCACGTCAACACCCTTAAGAAGTCTTAAGGCCAAAGGAGACATGAATGTTTCTCTTTTATGGACAGAAACTAAAATACAAGAAGCTCAACCTCAACTTGAGAAAGAACTTCTTCATGTTGAGGATGACAGAGCACTGGAGCAGGCTGCCCAGGATGGTTCTGGAGTCTCCCTCTCTGAAAAACCCAGCCGGATGCGTTCCTGTGTCACCTGCTTCAGGTAAATCTGCCTTGGCAAGGGGGTTGGACTAGATGATTTCCAGAGGTTCCTTCCAACCCCAAAAATTCTGTGACTTTGAGTGCCAGCTGCTATAATTTGAGATACCATCTCATTTGCTGTCCTTCGCAGTGACTTGCTGTGTTTATACTTGTTACTATCCTGGATTAAAAGTTTAATTCTCACCAACTCAGAAACCTTCATCTACATCACACATTTTCAAATTCATTAATAGATCAGACACAGTACAGAAGGAACAAGAGGCTAACTAATGTACTTGAGTCCACATCTAAAAGAATAAGAAAGGTTCTCCTGACATGTTTGTGACTTGCCACAGCTGTCAACCAAGTATTAATTTAGATGCAAGTGTGGTCTTAATCATAGTACTGACCACTAAAAATTAGAACTCTGGCTATAATTAAGGCAAGATTTTTTTCCACCAGTAGGACTCATCTGGCATTCTCATCTAAAAGCTCATGCTGTAAACATGGGGAAAGAGTGCAGGATGATGAAAGGAGCAGGCAGTAACTCCACAAGACAGTGTCATTGCTGTAGGACAGGCAGAGCTCTGTTTTGTAACTATTGCTCTTTAGCAGCTGAAAGGCTGGCTAAACTGAACAGACCCTGTAGACAACAGAAGGTGCCAAGGTTCCATCAACAAAGCTGCGCCTCGTTCTATCCCAAATCTATCCCAGCATGTCTCAGATACTAGAAAAAAGCAAGGATAGTGGATGCCGCAGGTGAAGGAGACTAATCAGTGTGAAATCTAACATAGTGTTTTCTCACAAGTTTAGTTTGAACCCCAGTCAGACTCCAGGGAGAGTTCACACATCTACACTTCTGTCCCACAGGCATCTTTACCCTCTCTCAGCATGTCTTCTTCCTCCATTGCTGGCTGCAGGATCCATCTGCATCTTGAATCTGGGTGCCGTGTTTGCTCTGGCTCTCGCCTCACAGAAGGGTGAGTGGACTCACCTNCGGTCCCGGTCCCGGTCCCTGTCCGCCGCTGCCGGGGCTGCCGCGGGCGCCGCTGCCGGGGAGGCAGGGCCGAGGCGGGCACAGTGCCGCCGCTGCCTCGTGTAGGCCGCGCTAGCCCCCTGGGAGGCCTGCGGGGAGGCGGCGGACGATCAGGACGAGGTTGAGGTGACTGACCTCTGAAGGGCCGTGTTGCGCGTAGGAATCGCCCGGCCGCTCTAAGTGTCCAAGGTTAGGCGCAGTGGCTGCACTTCGGCGTTGTGCGCCCCGCGGTTGTCACTTCACGTTCTGTGTTTATTACCTTTAAAAAACTTGTCTCGCCATTTCGGCTCTGTTTTGCTTGTTTGTTTTGGTTGTTTGCTGAACAGAAGTGGAGGTAGGAAAAATCCAATAGCACCATAGGGCTGATCTCATGGCGCACGAAATGAAACAGAAAACTTGTAACTCACTTACTTGGTTGGGATTAAGTTGGAAATTGGCAGCGTTCCTCTGAGACCTCCCGGCACAATGTCACACTGGGGTTGTTTGTAGTGATGGTCAGGCAGGAACCTGCTCTTCGTCTGAACGAGCACAATTCCGTACATTTTTCTTTATGGTCAAGGTGTAAACCAGGCTTACACTGGATGTGTGAGTAACCTCTGTGCTATCTCAGGAACAGAGAAGATGACGAGGCTTGCTTTGTACCAGCCAGCTTGCTGTCTCATACTGGGATCTTGACATCGGCACTTTGTTTTAGTGAACAAGTTCTTTGAAGTTGCTGGATCACTGCATCCACAATTTTCAGCTGAGGTAGAAGGAGCAGTGTATTCACGTTGTTAACCTTAAGGGACAGTTTGTTCTCTTAGCGCTCTGCGTTATTAACAGTTTTATTTCTTCCTGTTTCTGAAATGAACAATTGACTTTATGGTCAGTGGTGAACAACACCAGATGGGCACTGGTGAGAAGGAGAGAGAGGAGCTACTGAGCAAAACTGTTTCATTGTCAAGTGAATCAGCTGTCAATGCCTCTATGTTTTAGGGTTGGATGGGTGTGAGGAGGGCCTTGATGCGCAACTAACCTTTCAACTACTCTTTTTTTTTTTTTCCGAATGTCTTTTAAACAGGGAATGCTTAGAAGAAAGTTTCTGCCTGTTACTTCTGTCGTGTCCAAGCTCACCTATTGACACTTCCTTTGTAACTTCATGGTAAAACAGCTTCTGAGAGTATCATTTTGGTTGCTACATCATCTGGATCACTTTTAAGAAAATGTGGACTGCCAAAAGGCTGTGTAGTGCTCAAATACTGTTGTTCCAATTAAAAAAAGGCCGATTGTGTAGTTGCATGTTTCCCAAAACTCAGCAGTTCTGGATTGGAATTACAAACGATTGCACTGTAAGAGCGCCACATAACAGTGTTAAATTCCAGGTAAGTATTTTTGTAATGCTCTGAAGATATAAGTGATGTGCATAAATACAGTNAAAAAAAAAAAAAGAGAGAGAAAAAAAATTGTAATCTTTATAATCTTTATTGCCCTGAGGCCACCTTGTCACCAACAGGACGCTCCTACGCAGTGCGCGCCCCGGCAGGAGGGCAGTGCTGGGTGCGCAGGCACCCGCCCCCACGACAGCAGCGACAGCCCCCGGAGGGGCCGGGCCGGGCCGGCCGCCACANGTTGTTTGCTGAACAGAAGTGGAGGTAGGAAAAATCCAATAGCACCATAGGGCTGATCTCATGGCGCACGAAATGAAACAGAAAACTTGTAACTCACTTACTTGGTTGGGATTAAGTTGGAAATTGGCAGCGTTCCTCTGAGACCTCCCGGCACAATGTCACACTGGGGTTGTTTGTAGTGATGGTCAGGCAGGAACCTGCTCTTCGTCTGAACGAGCACAATTCCGTACATTTTTCTTTATGGTCAAGGTGTAAACCAGGCTTACACTGGATGTGTGAGTAACCTCTGTGCTATCTCAGGAACAGAGAAGATGACGAGGCTTGCTTTGTACCAGCCAGCTTGCTGTCTCATACTGGGATCTTGACATCGGCACTTTGTTTTAGTGAACAAGTTCTTTGAAGTTGCTGGATCACTGCATCCACAATTTTCAGCTGAGGTAGAAGGAGCAGTGTATTCACGTTGTTAACCTTAAGGGACAGTTTGTTCTCTTAGCGCTCTGCGTTATTAACAGTTTTATTTCTTCCTGTTTCTGAAATGAACAATTGACTTTATGGTCAGTGGTGAACAACACCAGATGGGCACTGGTGAGAAGGAGAGAGAGGAGCTACTGAGCAAAACTGTTTCATTGTCAAGTGAATCAGCTGTCAATGCCTCTATGTTTTAGGGTTGGATGGGTGTGAGGAGGGCCTTGATGCGCAACTAACCTTTCAACTACTCTTTTTTTTTTTTTCCGAATGTCTTTTAAACAGGGAATGCTTAGAAGAAAGTTTCTGCCTGTTACTTCTGTCGTGTCCAAGCTCACCTATTGACACTTCCTTTGTAACTTCATGGTAAAACAGCTTCTGAGAGTATCATTTTGGTTGCTACATCATCTGGATCACTTTTAAGAAAATGTGGACTGCCAAAAGGCTGTGTAGTGCTCAAATACTGTTGTTCCAATTAAAAAAAGGCCGATTGTGTAGTTGCATGTTTCCCAAAACTCAGCAGTTCTGGATTGGAATTACAAACGATTGCACTGTAAGAGCGCCACATAACAGTGTTAAATTCCAGGTAAGTATTTTTGTAATGCTCTGAAGATATAAGTGATGTGCATAAATACAGTGATAAAATAATTTATTTTATACTCTACAGAGCTAAGCTTTTGATTTTGCAGCATTAAGTATGAATTGAAGATGCCTTCAGTTTATCAGGGTAAAGGGGCAGGCAGCAATGGGAGCTGGAGTACCAATGTTTCAGAATGAATTTTTGAGTCTGATAGTTCTAAGTTGGGGAGAAACATTAATTTTCTTCAAACTATACTTCAGACAGTAGTGCATGATAACTGACAGGCTGATTAGTCAGAGAGACAGTCGTTTAGTGAAGAATAGGACCAGAATTCTGTGTAAAATGACTTACAGATGCAGTGTTGTGTAACAGAGGGTGGGTGGGGAAATGGATTGGTAAGGGATCGTAAAAAGATTTTGATTATAAAAAAATCTGTTGATATAAATAAAAATAATGGGAAAGGACACAAAGCTCATTTTGGACACTGGCATATCCAAGGCAGGGTTTTTCAATATCGAATTAAATTCATCTTTAAAGTATAAATTGCTGCATGCACAAGTTGTGGAATATTGAGATTTGAACTAGTTTAGTGACGGCTAAGCAATTGAGAAATTCATCTAGATGATTTTACAATTATTGTTAAATGATGTCATATTTGCTGTTGTTTTTCTTTTTAATAGTGATGTCTGACTCTCTGATTGTAGGCTTCCAAGGTAAATGATAAACAATCAGTAATTGATAGAAGAATGGCTGCTGGTGCAGAGGGAACCAAAATAGCTGTTAGAAAAAGTCCCAATGGAGTATGTGATGGAAGACAACATTCATTAGAAGGTATTGAACCTTTTGCCACCTTCTGAAGAAGTCAGCCTTCCCTGCGCTCTGTCGACATCTTGTCTTAAGGATCAAGGTCTAGAATCTTAATTTGAAAGTTTTGTATCATGTGGTGTGTTTCTTTTTTTAATTTTAAGGGGATTATATGCAATTGTTACAGTTTGCAAAGACTCGTGATTTTGTTAAGGTTCTTAATGGCCGGTTAGATTATGTACTTACTATTTTTTTTCCTTCAACTTTGTCAAACTCTTATATTCAGTGAAGGCTGTAAATTGTTATGATAGTGCGCTTTTTTTCCTGTTAGAAATGTGAAAAAACAAACAATTCTGTGTCAGTGGTGATTTTTGATTCAGGTAAATTAGTAGTTACACTTACAACCTTTATTTTAGCAGTGCTGCCAAGCTAAACAGTTCTTTCTGTGACTTTGCTTGTTCTGACATTCTTTGCTAATAACTAATCCTCAGATGTGTTGTTATGCCTCTTACATTTTAGCTCCTGTGCTTCAGGGTGCTTGGTCATTTGCATTCTATGTAAATTTAGATTTTGTTTGTCAAGGTGTTTGTACTCAGTTGCTTTGGGCATTTTCAGCTTTTGTTTACAAGTGGGATGACAGGAGATAGTTATGACAGGTTAAGACACTGGGATGGTACAATGTTTATGTAATTACATTGCTCAGTAAACAGCCCTATGAGAAACTGTTATGCTATTTCTTGTGCATGGCAATCAGGAAAACAGTACCTGTCCTGAGAAAGCTGTGTGGTACTGTATCATAATCCTTCTGTACAGCCTTGTCTCCTTACATATATCATCTTGAAGGTTTGCATTACAAAATGGATGAGATACTACTGAGTAAACAGAAATGCCCCCACCCCCAGTAGATTTTTAATCACCAGTGGGTTGTTTTTTTTCCTGCAGATGTGGTAATCTTTTAAAGAGAACTCTTAGGTTTATGTTTATGTTTATTCCTGAATGCTCCTGCATTATATGCGAAATAATGAAATTGAACAGCCTCAGTGTTCTTCTTGTGCATATCTTTTCTTGCACTTCTAGTTTTCCTCTTGTAGACAACAGAAGCATTTCTATCCCCTTAGCCAATTGAAGTCTTTATATTTTGAATTTTGCCAATCATAAGATGATAACTTTTATTGAAAAGCAGTGGCAGAAGTGTTTGCTATGTCCCGTTTATATCATATCTCTATGATATGTGCACTGTCCAGCTGAAATGTACTTGTGCATCTTTTAAGGTTCATTGAAATGGTTTTTTAAGACATGCCAATATGACAACTTTGTGTTAATAGGTATTAATATCCTTAATAGTCACAATTTATGTTGAACTCTCTAAGAATATTTGTTTTCAAGTGTTGTGAAACAGGTGTTTCATACTATTTCTAAGATAGCAACATCTCTGCTCAGCTGAAAGAAGTGGTTTGTGTCCACATGTGACTGTGCCCTATTTCTGTTACTCTGTAAGAAATTGTCAGGAAATAGTCATAATGAAAACTTAATTAAATTTCTCTCTGTTTCCTCTTTGGAGTTTTTATAATCATACAATTCTTTTTTTGATCAAAAGGGCAGTGATCTATCAGATCATCAAAGCAAAAGACATTTTTGAATCGTATTTTCTCTGAAATACACCATTATAACTTGCAAATCATGTGATGCCATGTCATATTTACAAGCATCAAAAGAAATGGGAAAATTTATATTCTTTTAAAAGTGTCTTGGTTTCCTGTTACTCGCCTTTCTGATTTTACAGGACATTCATCTAACAAATGCTTTCTTATCTTTTTTGTTATTCGGAGATTTCTTTGCAAGGTGAAACAACATTGCTTAACTGTGTCTGTGAAGCAGGTAGTTCCTTACAGAACCGTGATTATTATTTATCGGTATCATCTTCGTCATCTGCATCCTTTGTAGGTTAAGTGCTTTGTTACAGATTTATTGAAGAGGCCTCAGTTCCACCGATTTTCCTGCAGATGGATGCATAGTACTGATTGAAGATACTAATGTTCTGTTTCTTCTCTGTAAGCTGAGTATTTGCAATACTTTACTGATTTTCATATTCCAAACAAATGAAAGAAGACCCAATTGTTTCACCAAGCAACAGACAAATGCTAGCTATCACTTAGGAGCTAAGCATTACAAGATTTTCAAGTTAACAGCTGGGTAAAGCCCTGAACAACCACATTTGATCTGATGGCTGACCCTGTTTTGAGCATAAGAAGGTTGGGCAAGAGGCTACTTGAATGATTCTATGATTCAATGATTTTTCCTTCTCATTATTTGCCCACTTAGAGAATTGATAGATGTATGGGCATACCCCATTTCTCAGTCATGCAGCTGGATGTAACTACTGGATCTGTCATTTGAGAATGAATGCCATCTGCCAATTAACATTTGTACTGAGGAATTTTAAAGTTTTTTGTGTGTATGTCAAATACTTGTATGTAATATATACCTGGGAATTGATCTTAATTAATGGAAATGTAGTGTCTGGATAACACAGCCATGCCATTGCTGCTCTTAATTTGAGGTTCTCTTGGGGAATCTGTAAAACAGTGTTGTGTTGCATGCCATACAAATCCAGTGGGTCAAGTACTTCTGTTCACTAAAAATAAAAATTTACCTTATTTTTAAATTGTATTAATTTAATCTTTTTGGATTTGAAATTAGTCTGCTCTTCACAAAGTATGAGACTAGCAGCATTCTTGAATGGTATTTCTTGACTTGAAATCTTAGCGCTGTTTTTCCTTCTTGTGTGTTTGTGTCTCACTGAATCCTTTTGTCAGTCAAGTAACTGATGTGAATACTCAGTCAATAATCTCTGTCTCTTGGGTGGGAAAATGAAGGAGGCAGAGAAGTGTGGGATCTATGTGTTAAGAAATAAACTCATATGAAAGAGTGAGTGCCATGTATCCAGACACGCAAAGAGAATAATAGTTACTCCCAGTAGCTGATAGTTAGATAGGACTAAAGCTCTTATAAGAAACTACAGTTTCCTTATGAAGGCATGTAAGAGGAGGCATGGATATATGACTTTAGTCAGATATGTTCGGTAGTTTTTGATCTGAGATTCAAATAGTTTCCTCAGTTCACATAATCTCCTTTTCTGTTCTTGCTTTAGAGAAAATGTACCAGCCACTTCTTCATACAATGGTGTGATTTTTCTTCCACATTTGTAGGGAATGTTTCTTTTTGAAAAAAACCTTTTAATTTAAAGGTTTTTTTGCTGCAACTACACTTTAGATACACTTTGTAGTTTTCATCTTTTTTTTTTGATTTGCGAACATTTCATTATTTTCCATCAGAGAGAAATACTTTTTGGAGTATGAACCTTGTAGAAGGTTTAGATGTGTATATACATGTACATAAGCATCCATATACTTATTTTTATTTACATAACCTTATTGTCTTACACTTCTGTTTCTTAGTTGCATTTCATAGGTCCCTAAGATGTAATTCTTTGGATTTGTGAATTTATACTTTGCATATTTTTTGACCAATCAGCTATGTAAATATAATCCTTATTTCATATAATGCTTCATAGTAGTAGTGTCTTGATCTTGAGATCTGTTTTGGGCAGAAGTGGGAGTTGATTCTTCCATTCCTATGTAAGAATGCAGTTGTTATAACCAGCTTCATCTTTTAGTCAGAATGGCCCATGATGCAAATGCATCCTTGCTCCTAATTTGTAGAAGGTATAGAGACAGCTGCAGCAGCTGGTTAAACTCCCAAGAGTTTAACTATCCTGAAAGGAAGCCTGTTGTGACATCCTACTTCAAAGACTGTTTTAGTTTTCTTCCACTCTTTAAAAAAAAAAATCAAAGTAGAGTTGTGTTTGTTGTTTGCCAGTAACATCTTGAGTAAACTTTTTTTACTTTCTATTCAGTACAGTGACTTTTCTTTAAATTAAAAGATCCTTTCTTTTAAAAAATAGTAAATCAGTTTATCACTAGATTCATTCTAAATGCCTTTCTCTCCTATTGTCACAGCAAGAGCCAACCTCTAGTTCTTTCTATGAGTACAATGCGTTAGATTTGTTACAGGTATTCCTACTTACAAGGGATATGGAAGCGTTTCCAGTGCAGTTGGTAAACTACGAATTTTGGCAGACTGGCTGATGCACCAAATATTTCCTGGCCCTATGAGGTGCTCTTGCTCTCTCTGTCTTGCTCAGTAGAGCAGCAGACATGGTTAGATCATTGTCTGATTTTAATCATGCTGTGGGTAAAGCGGCTGAGTTTAGTATGCCTTCTTATCTAGTGGTTTTAAAAGCTGTTTCTTATCCCCATCTTTCCTGCTCTTCCCATTTCAGAGATGAAGTGGTATCTAACAAAAATATGGTGCTGTATATGTTTGCCTCTCTTCATCAGGACCGATACAACAGTTTCTGTCTTTTATTCCCATTCATATTGAGATGTACCCAAGTATAGTAAGGGGTTATTTTTCATTCAGTACTAAAATAATGTGTGCAATATCTCTTATATCTGTAAAATATAATCTGTGGAATACGTTGCTTTCATAGTGTAGTTATTTGCAGAAACCGAAGAGCTAATAAAATGTACAGCATTCTATTTTGTTTATTTAATTAACTATCCCTAATAAACTGAATGCTTCCTATTTGTGGGGGTTTTTTGTCAATTCAAAATTCTGCCATAGACACTTCAGTGTGTGTGTGTGTTTTCATACATTTAGTGCTTTGTATTTTATTTCGGGGTTTTTTTAATTCCTTCTTATTTTAATAGTAGCAACAATATGTTTTGTGTTTTTCTTTTTTAAACTATTAATTACTTTAAAAATTTGTCTATTAATAATTCTAGTAAGCAAATGAGTTTTGAAGATGACAGAAAAAATTCCTCTCTTAGAGAATTATAATGGATTCAAGGCTCTGCTTGTGTAAGGGGAGTATGATCGTAGAATCATAGCATGCCCTGGGCTGTGAGGCACCTCAAAGATTATCTCATTCCAGCCCCCCTACCGTGGGCAGGGACACCTCGCACTAGACCACGTTGCTCAGAGCTCCATCCAACCTGGCCTTGAATACTGCCAGAGATGGGGTATCCACAGCTGCTCTGGGCAACCAGTTCCAGTGTCTCACCATGCTCACAGTAAACAACTTCTTCCTAATATCCAGTCTAAACTTTCTCTCAGTTTAAATTCACTCTCCAGTCCTGTCACTACATGATGAAACAGTAGCCAGCAGTTCTATAATTAATTTGATTTTTTAAAAAAGGTGGCTAACAATGTTTGTTCTCCAAAGGTATTCTTTAATCACTTCTATGTGCCTACTCTTAGTTTGCATTTCTTCGACAAATCAGATGAAAATGTGTAGGTACATTGTATATAAAGGTATATATTTTTGATTGATTTAAAAACGGATTTGTACTAAGGATTATTTTCGAGTTGTTTTCAGTTTTGGAGATACTAAACTAACTGCTGATTGTTTGATGTATTTAGTAATAAAAAGCTCTTACTGTTCTCAAATAACTTGATTTTTGCTATATAGATAGGGTATGTTATCCAAAAGAATAAATGTTATTGCAGGACAAAATTTTTCTGACTGTGACACTTTATTTCCACAGCCCAAATGAAACACATCAACCTGTCCTTTGCAGCTTGTGGCTTTCTGGGCATTTACCACTTGGGGGCAGCAGCTGCTTTTCACAGGCATGGTAAGAAGTTACTGAGAGATGTGAAAGCTTTTGCGGGAGCTTCTGCGGGATCTCTGGCTGCCACTGTCTTGTTAGCAGTGCCAGAAAATATAGAGGTAAATTAATAAACTCGTAGGTATAGGCCATGATAATTTTCAAAGGACATTGTTTTATATAATCATCTTCCTTTAAGTTTATTAAAATGTTTTGTTTCTTTTTTTTTCTTCTTGTTACTTGCTAGGAATAGGACTCTTGTATCATGTTTTCATTTACCAAGTCTGTGACTCATGAACAAAAATGTTTGACGAAAATATTTCATATGAACTTTATGTTTTAAGTTGTGTAAATACAAATCTCATGTGTGAATGTTGATTTGTAGGCAACAGGTATACTTTAATATACCAGAATGTATGTTTACTTAATGATGGTACATTACTAAGTGAATCATTGTTCTCTTGGCTAGAGATACGCTTCGTTAAGCAAGTGCATAGCACCATCCTTTCAACCTTTTCTGAAAGGAGATGAAAATGGTACATGGAGTGTGTCTTCATAAACAGCTCCCACCTGCTCAGATTTTTTTCTTGCTGCCTGTACTCCGTTGAACAGCATTAAATGCTTTTGCATCTCCTTTAGACGCAGTGCAGCCCATGCCTTAACAGCACCCAGTAGCATTATCCCACACAGCATTCTGTTCTGACATGTATCTGGATTGTTTCATCTCCAGAGATGCCATCCCTTTCTCACCATGGACATGGTGTCGTGCAGAGACACCAAGGTTATATTAAATGACTGACTACAATGTTAAAGATTCTGTGGAGAGCATTAGGGTTTCTTTTGGTGTCTGTTTGCTTGATTTTCCCCATAGGTTAAAGCTGCTTTGCTTTCCTGAAGTGCCTGTAGTGACTTTGCCGTAATAAATGTAGAGGACCAGGCACTGCCAAAATGTTAATATTTTTTTAATAGTTGTAATTATTGTGGGGAAAACAGGCTGTTAGATTTTTGGTCTAAGTTACACTTAGGTTTCAATCCAGTGAGCATTTGATAACTTTCTCTAGGCCTCAATTATTTCACTTCATTTGATTCAAATAATAGTCCCAGCCATACCCCACTTTGCGACTGATCTTTCTGTTTGTTTGTTGGTTGTTTCTGCTGGGATATGAACTCAGCTTGCAGCATTAACTGTATTTCTGTTGCTTTCAGCAGTCGGTTTGTTCCCCACCCCACTCCCCTGGGAGCATTCCTTATATGACTTGGTATTAGGCAAGTTCCACTCTGTTGCGTGGAACCTCTTTGTATTCTGTGCAGGCATTACTCCCCTTCTGTCACCTCTGACTGGTAGTTCAGTTTCAAGTTTACCTGATATAATGTGTACCTCTGACTTTAATTTCCTCTGTGGTGAGCATGGCAACCCTTTGTTAGCCCAAGGAAATTTTTCTGCTTATTGCAGACTCTGGGTATGAGCACTTGTTCTCAGCCTGGTCCAACTTACAAAGATCTTTCTAAGTAAAAATATTAGAACAGTTTTTAGTTTTTGTTTGTGGAAACTAAGTCTATATTACATTGAGTCTGATGTATTTTTCCTTGAAAGTTTGTCATTTTATTGGAAACTACAGAAAGTTTCATGAACTTCCTATTCCTTTTCATTTTTTAGGTACTTTTTAGTTATTCTGTTATATTGTTTAAATGGAAAATTGAGAGTTCTTTTGTCAGTGGGAGTAATTTTCTAATTCTCATGGAATTTAAGTAAAGGCAGTGTTCTGTACTGAATAGAACTAACTTTTTATGTCAGGATAATTATATTATTATCTTTACTACTTTTCTAGCTTGAAATATTTTGTATCCACAAATGTAGCTCTTAATCAGTTAATTATTTTTTCCCTTTTTTTCCCCTCTCTCCCCAGAGATGGCAATGTTAGACAAGCCGTAATTAGGACTCCTGTGTCTCCTAGTCTCAAAGCTGTAATGCAGCCTGTTTTTATCTTGGAGAGAATGTAACATTTGAGATTTATTGTTTTGACTGTTGCTGTTCTAAGGCAGTTTCCAAATGTTTTTCTGTCATATATTGGATTTTTGTCACTGTTTGAAAAGGCATGGGACTTGAGAATTCTGAGGAGGCTTATTTAGTTATGGATAAATAACTATTTATTTTAAAATCACCTTGGTCATGTTTGATATCAAGTTTGTGTAACTCAATACAAGCAGTTACAATTTCTAAACATGGCCTCAGTCACTATTTAAAATGCAGATGTACTGTTTAAAGCTTCTAGCACTCAAATTCTAAAACAATTCATAGCTGTAAGAAGTTGTCCCTTTTGAGAGCAGTAATTGAGATTCTAGGTACAGTCCATTCTTAGCACTTGTAATATGGAAAGTAGTTCTCTGTCATTCCCGTAGGTTTGGATTAATCCAGCTCCCTGGTACTCTTAGCTCCCCGTAACTTTATTTAAGCATCTTAAATATTGAGATAGTAGTTCTGAGGTGCTTCTATGTAGGGTTTTGTGGGTTTCTTCTGCATTTAAAGAGAGAGGTGTCAGAATGTGCCTCCTTCTAGCAGATTGACTACAGAAGAAGCCTAACTACCTAATGTAGAATAAGTTCAAGACTTACTGCATGTAACTACTTTTAAATATTTTTATTGACTTTGAGCTGGCAATGACAAGGACCTTATAGGGTAAAGGTGCAAATGTAACCAATGTGAAATTAAGTAGTACAAATATTTACAGTGACTGTTTTTTTAAGAGGTATGAACCTCTTAGTGAACTTTTTTGATACATTTATTCAAAGGCCATATAAAGAAAGTGGATGCAAGAACTATATTTCTGTCTTTCACTTAGACGAGTGCTCTGTCACACAAGTGATGTGAGGAAGTTCAACTGCTTCAGTCAGCTGGCTCTGATCTCATGTTAATCCTCACCCAACTCCTTCCTGGTTTTCCTTTCATTAGATCCTGTATCCTCCTCCTCAGTAGAATACATTAATGTATCTTATGTTTTTTTCTTTCCTTTCCTTAGTCACTCAATCATTTATTTTGTTACTATCAACATATTTGTTCTTCATTCAAGGACCTAATAATCCAGGAAACCCAAACTAACTTTTTCTCATGTGGTTATATAGGTGAATGTGGGTATAATATATTTATACAGTACCAATTTCAGAAGGTTGCATAAGATTGAATTTAGTTTTTTCCAAAGTCCCTAAAATCATTAGAGAAGTCTGCATGAAAGGATAAAAAAGGGATTACAAATATTAAATAGTCTTAAGCACTCAGGATCGTAATTCATTGTTTCAGCATGTTATGGCTGAAAAATAAATTACACCAATTCCTTTACTGTCCCTTTGGAGTTGTTATGACTCACACTTCAAGCTATTTTTCTGCAGTCATTAAAGCTGGGCATTTCAGCTTGTGTAAAAGGTTCCTTGTGCAGGAGTCTGTTGCCTGGTTTTCTGCAGTGTCTTTTCTTCCTATGTCATCCATCATAGTTTTCCATTCATTAAATACTTCCATAGTATTTTATTAATTAAATATGTGTATTTGTTAGTAGCTTGTTTTTTGCATTAGTGAGAAGAAATTGTTGTCATTTTTATTTTTTTTATTGGTTATAAGCATCTTAAGGTACTTGTGTCTGGTTTAAGTTCTGAAGTAGACCTTAAAGTAAAAGGTGGCTTTAGACTTTGAGCTAAGTGATTGTTCTTGTAATGGCATGGTCTAGGGAACTGATTATTTAGCAGTGGTAGTATATAGAAAAATAGCCTTTAACTTTCTTTGGTTGTTAAAGTGGTATCCTTGTGAGAGTTTATAATTTTTTTTCATTAGGGATTTTTTTTTTCTTATAAATTAATCCTTAGAAAGGGATCAACATTTTTTTATGCACATCTTGTTACAAACCAAGCATATATGGGAAAATATTTCAGTTTGATCTAATAACTGTTCTGTTAAAGCTTTAGCCTCTGGTATATTTTAGGTACTGCAGTTGAACATGCTTCAGATCACTAAGACATCTTCATGGTTAATATTTTCCATTTCCAGAAATGTAAGCACTTTGCCTATGGATTTGCAGAGGAAGTCAGAAGATTGAACTTCGGTGCTGTAACGCCTGGTTATGATTTTATGAAAACACTTAGGTACCTATCTTAATGCATCTGTAAGGTCATTTTTGTGTTGAGCTCTCTAAATGCAAATGAAAGGGTGCATATTTCTTCTTTGCTGTGGGGTGCTCACCCCTAATGTATTTGCAAGGTTTTCAAATAATTATGGTGCGTAATGCTAGCATTTTCTTTCCTCTAGGGAGGGCATAGAGTCTATTCTTCCTTCTGATGTTCATGAGGTAGCTGAGAATCGGCTCTATGTGTCAGTCACTAACTCAAAGAGTGGGGAAAATCACTTGGTTTCAAATTTTGCATCCAGGGAGGACCTCATTCAGGTAATGAAGTTGAATATGACAGTTTTAAATAAAAATGCTGAAGTTTCTTCAAGGCTTAAGAGTATATTATTAATTGTACAGTAAAATTACTGGTTTACTCAGGTAACCACTTCTACTACCAGTGGTGCTATGACCATAATATAAACAATGTTTAAAGCAGGATTTCATCCTACAGCTTCACAAATGTTGCTAAAATTTATTTGGTGTTTGTGTGGGTTTCCTTCATTGGTTATTCAAGTTCTATCTTGTAGGCAAAGTGTTTCTAAAAGTAACAGGTAACTAATTGTTGCAGTATATGAGAACACAATAGAGAATCTCAAAATGTTGTAAAAAATTTGCTTCTCTTACTTCACTGATACCATTATGTTTCATCACAAAAGAAAATAAAGGAAGTTTAAAAAAAATGAATAATTCCTACAGGTGCTTGTGGATAATAGATGTGATGTAATGCTAAGTACTGTTTATAAGCTGCGTTTTAACTATAGCTGGAAAGTAGATCTTTTACTGACTGCCCTTCTCTTCATCTGAATGCCGCGTTTTAAATTTGGATCAGGATTGTATGCATAAGCTGATGCTAGATGGTAGGAGCAATTCAAATGCATGTAAAGCAAATGTTCTTGCTAGTAACTGATTGTATCTTAGTGGAAGACATACTAAGATATAGCAGGATAAAGGAGGAAATAGAATAAGAAGGCATTCCTTCTTTCCCTATCCTTGTGGATGCTTAGAGCAAATAAGAGATTCTTTATAGTTATCACTTTAAAAAAAAGTGACACTTTTTAACAAAACCTCAAATTATGCATTGGGAGTTTGCCTTTAAAGTATAATCTTTGAAATCTTGACCCTGTTATATTCTACATGGACAGTCAGTTCTGAAAATTTATAGGACTTCATCATTCATAATTATGAAAAAAGTTTATCTCAAGTTATGCACTGTTGTTTCTAGCTATAGTATCCACTGGTAACAAGCATGGAGATTATTATTCTTTTCATTTATGTGTTTTTGCAGTGATATCTTCTAACCTGGAGACAATTAGAAGCATCAGGATGACCTTGGAAATATGTACATTTTTACTAGTATTTCAATAGTTTTTTCATTGATTTAGCCACTTCTGTTCTATTCTTTGGTTCCCTATGGTAGCAGTAGGGTGGGTTGGAATAATAGTAATAAAATTACACATAACTGCTCATGGGAATACATTCATATTGTCTGATCTTTCAGTCCAGCTCCTAATACCTGTTTTTGTGCATGCCTTCAGCTCTGCCTGTATCATGAGTACAGCCGTCTGAATGTTGGTGGCTGCCACAGGAGCAGGGAGGGTAGAGCTTGTTAGGTTATTTTATTGTATCATGCCTAGACGTGACCTACATCCAAGGCTGGGATAAAGATTGCTGGGCAGACTGTTTTATAAGCAGCAAAACTTCTGTTCCTTCTACCAGAAATCTTTAAACTTCGTATGGATTTGGTTTCAATGCTTAACAAACAAGCCTTATGGTTCCAAAGATTTTCATAATGGCTGAACTGAATGTATGTTGCTACAATGTTAAGATCTTGCAGGTAATAATCTCCCGCTTTTGAAATAGTCTTTCCATATGTGAAGACAATCATCTTATATCAGCATTCCTAGATTTTTAGTTCTTGAACTGGAGGTGAGGAGGAAGAGAGGCCCGATTTGTGTGTTCGTGAGGGAGCAAGGCACAAAATACTGATATATTTAGTTCGAGAAAGTAAGGCAGTGCCTAGAAGTCCACACTGGTCTGTTCGTGGTAGGGAAATACTGAAAGTGTTTGTTCTTCAAACTTGTCATGCCTCTCCTCACTCTGGAGATCTAAGTGACTTTATAAGAAGAGAGCTGCTTTCTTGAGTCCTCTTGAAATTAATTCAAACTTTGCAGGGGTCACCTGGTTTTGACTCTATTCCTTCACTAAATCTTTTTTCCCCATTTCTCGTAGTTTAGAAGGGCCAAAGTTACTGAGATGGAGTTGAGGAAGAGAGTAGAAAAGGTGTAAGGCTGGGGAAGAAGCTGATGTTGGAAACTTGGGATCCTTGTCTTACGCTTTTGTGAACAAAAGGCCTGTTTGGTGGAGAAATAGCTGCAGTTTCACATAAGGAAACTGAGAGAGCCTTTTCATCTGAGCTCAGACAAAGCTCCACTTCACTAGGAAGAGAAATAGGCAGGAAAACAAGTCTCAAAGTGAAAGTTGAAGACTTCATATACATATATAGTGTTAATTAAAACTTGTTGGGGGAACAGAGGTGCTTAATACTGAAAGTAGCTTAAATTTTGTAAAAGTAAATGTAATTCCACCCCAAAAAGCTCAAGCATTTTCTTCCATAATCTCCATGGATTGTGATTTTTTTCTGCAGCTGATCATCTTTCACACAGTGTATACACCAGTTTGTGAGCTGCTTCTGTTCCCAGATTGGTCTTTCATGCCACCACACGAGTGTGTGCCTATTCACCCTATTTAGCTGTTTGAAAAATTTGGACATACTGCACTTTGTCCATGCATTTGCCTCTTCTCCTTGAAATGCTGTATACTGATTGCTTATGTATATGTGGGTGGATACATAGATATAGAGATACCCACACTCTCTCATAGATATTGCTATGAATGGATAGAAAGGTACATGTGTGTGCAAAGCTGTACATGACAGAAGAGGTGTCCTGGTCTGAAAAAAAAAAAAAACAAAAATCAAGAACAGCTGTAGACAGCAATGAAGCCTTACAATAGGGGAAGTAGTAGTTTGTTAATACTTGAATATATTAAATACAAACATTGATGCAGGTATGCATATGTGAATTTTCAGGATGCTTATGGTATTTTTGAAACTTTGAAAATCCGATTTATTAGAAAAGTAAACACTGTATTAATATGCTAACAAAATGACCTGTCAGCTTCTTCTTTGACAATATACTGCTTTTTTTTCAGCATATGCACATTTAATTTCTTGAAAACCATAGATTTACTTCACATTCTGCAAAACTAAGTTCATACTCTTGAATCATGTTTATCATTGAGTTAATTTTTGATACTTTAAGAGTTGCCACTGTCAAGTCATAAAAAACCAAACCCTATTGAATAATTTTAATCACATTTTGACATGCCACAACAAGAAGATGTTTTGAGATGACAGTGGATTTATGTAAAACTAATATATTGACTGATTAATATGTATGAAAATACGTATTGGTTCATTAAAATTTGATTTTTTTCTCTATTATTTCTGCTTTCTTCTCTCTAGGTCCTGCTAGCAAGTAGTTTTATACCAGTGTATGCAGGAATTAAGCCAGTGGAATTTAAAGGACAGGTAATTTTTCATTAGCTACCAACTTTCTTTTTATGTGTTCTTCATTTACGGTATAACTATTTCATCTTAAGAGAAAGCAACTTCAGTACTGTATTTTTTATTTCTTACAGAAAAATGTTTTCACAGTTGTCTTTACTCAATCTAGCTCCAAGAACCTCTTTTTCTTTCTTACTTAAATATATTAACACTTTAAGAATAATTTTAAAAACATGAAAATGACCATTTCTTCTTTCTGAGAAATACATGAGACTTCATTTCCCCATTCATACAAATGACGTGTCTAGAACCTTTATAACCCTCACAGGTCCCCTGCCAAAAAGCCCCAGAAAACCATATTTGCTGCTAGCTAGGTAGTCATCATATCAGAAAGCTTGTCAGCTTTAGGATTATAGATGCAGCAATACATATCAACTGAAATATTGGAAGGGTTTAAATCAGTATTGTTTGACTGCTTGAGTTAAATGGAGACTGCTTTCAGCTTGCCAGGGTCTGGAATTTTGTTGATTGGAGTCTCTGTGTTGATTGTGCAATTTCAAACAGAATATATGGCTACCATTAGTTAAAGGGAAGAAAGTGTTGTTGTTAAATTTCTTGTGGTATTCTTTCAATTAAGAAATTGAAAAGTTGGCCAGAGTTTCGGCCAAAAGTTATTTAAAACCCATTTTACTGGATGAACAGTTCTATTATGGTTTGCTTAGGCGTTGTAGTATTTAATGAAGCCTTTTTAGATTTTTTTAGCCTTCTAGTATTTTACTGCAGCCTTTTTTCTAGGGGATAGTTCTCATTCCTTTTTGCATTCAAGAGTTAAATCAATGAAAGTTTAATGGAAACTGGTTCTTCTTTTGCTTGAAAACTTCTTGCCATTCCCCAAAGCTTACTGCTCTCCTTTAGTGAGATTCAGAAAAGGCAGTTTCTGGGATGAGGTTGTTTGCATTTGTGGTTACTTGTTGGAATAATTAGTTCTGCATGTCTGCCCTGACTTCTCATACTCTGCAAAACAGTGCATTTGTGGATTGGGGAGTTTTTTGGGGGTTGTTTTTGTGTTGTTCTGTTTTGGTTTTTGAGAACACTGTTGCCTGTAAATGTTTCTGACTTGCATTCTTTAGTCCCAAATGTTCAGATCTGGGTGAGAGGCCTCACTTGCAGTAGCGTTTCTTTGGTTTGGAATAGTGGGTAATAAGGATGCGTGGGTGTGTAGCAGGGGCCCCAAAGCACACATTGGCTGGATACATGGCATGTACTGTCGTGGCCCAGACAGGGAAGCACCAAGTCAGTAAGGTGGATTGGATATGGATTTGGCTCTGCAAGGTCACCTATCATATAGCATCATATTCTAACTTTCCCGAAAGTTTACTGTAACAGACCAGGTTCTGTCTGTCTGCATTTACCCTGGTTTCAGGAGGTAAATTCCTTAGGCCATAGGTCCATGGCAGCATGGAATCAAGACTACTGCCTGCTAGCTGCTTGAGTCTACTGGCCTTATCTGTACTTTAGAACAGTTGATCTGGATCTTCTCTGGGCTACGTGTGTCACCTGCACACACATCACCAGGTCATCCAGCAGTGTTTCTGATAAGTATTTCACTGTTATCTGTGCTGTGTTACCAGCTACCATTGTGCATGGCAAGTAAGGGAGTATGGTGCACTTTTGCTGAAGCAGTATCAGAAAATAGTCCAACCTGTTGCTAGCCTGCCCATACACCTACAGAGACTGAACCCTAGGGTGAACATTGCACTTTAGTTTTATGTTTAGGAAGAGTGTTTATTGGGAAGCATTTGGCTTTACAGGGGATTAGCTAGTTTACCTGTAAGTGTGCATCCCTGCAGGCTAGACTCTTGGGATGAATAAGCTAAATTTCATGTTAGTAGGGACAGAACATTAGTCTGCTCATAGTACGTTTTCTTCTGATTAATGAGCCGAAAAATAATCTGACAAAAGAGGAAGTCTTAGATGGCATATGAGAATTTATAGCCTTAACCAGCTTGGACTAGTTTATTACCAGGGCTGGGGATTTCAGGTACCCTGGGACTAAGCTTCCAGTAACACTAGTGCAAACTTGCTCTGTGTGAAATTATCTTTCTCTGACTTGGTTTTGTGTCCTTTGAGTCTCTGACAAGGTTAATTTTCAAGACAGATAAAGATGCGCAGATGATGAAGCTAGCTGTGTCTGCTGCTGAGTCTGTAGTTGGTGTGTCTGTAGTTCTCATGGAATAGCTTCGTAAAAACCATCTGCTGGTAAATGGGTAGATTCTGTTAGGTCAAGCCTTAATGTCATTGTCTGGTTTGGGTTTCATTGCAAGTTATTTCAAAGTTTTCTCTGTTTTTGTGTTGTACTGGAGTATTAGTGAAACTCATTCAGAAGCTACCAAGAATTTGCCTCATCAGCAAAGAAGCATTTTTCAACAATTGATTAGTGAAATTAAGGGACGTTGGTGCTTCGCTTGTTCTTTTGCAGCAAATAAACATTTTGTAATGTAAACTAAAATATTTTTGAGTGAAAAGCCGTTTCTCTCAAATGCTCAAAAGAAAGTAACAGAATCTACAGAAAAGAGTGCTGAATTAACAGCATTGCTCATGCCTTGGTAAATGTTTTCATTTTCAAATAAGTATTGAAGTTGCATAAGGGGAGAAGGAAAAAATAAATAATCAAAATTTTTAAAAATGTGAGAACTTTTAAGTTTTAAAAATACTTGTGAAAAACATCAATAATGTAATTTGTTATGGTGTCTTTGACATGGCTTAGACAGGGATTCTACTGTACTTTTCACTGTAGGAAACACAACAAAAAGTCACTTAGAACACCAAGGAGCATTGCACATAAATCAATAATAATTTACTATTTATAGACAGACACAAAAAAGCCTTAGTGCTAGAAATGTTCAGGTATGTTGCAGCTTTACTCACAGCTATCATAGCAATGCTGTAATGGGAGTTTGAGAAATCTGAAAGATAGCTGTAAATGATTCTGGAATTTTATTCTCTGACTCCTCATTGAGAAATTTGATGTTTGTGCAAAGTGAAGGAATTCAGTGGTATATTATGGGTACTGGCATCAGCTAATGTCAAGAGTCAGGTGCTATAGCATATAATGAAATAATAAAATGAAAAGGGCCATAGAAACTACTAAATGTTAATATTTGTAACTTAGATTTTTAGATAAGGAACGTAAAACTGATCTGAGAGACTGAAGAAAAGAGTGGTGTGGGGGGACTATGTGTACAGACACACATATGGATGGATGGATAGATGGATAGATGGGTGGAGAGAGAGAGAGAGGTAAATAGATAGATACCACTACTGCCCTCTTGCTATGTATCCATGTGTTAAAGAGTGACTCAACGTATCACCAGATACAGGAGTTCACAGGGGAAGTCAAATGTGGCACCGGGAGAAATCTGTATAAAATTAAAATAAGGTTTGCTTTAAGTGAGAGTAAAGGACACAGCTGAGAGGGATCTATATAAGTGATAGACCTCAGAGAATCTCAGGGGCTTCTGAAGAGCAAACACTGTAACTGGAGTTAATGCTTTCTGTATAGCAGTACCTACTCTGAGAGCTAGTGTCTTGCCAACAGCCAATAATTTACTTTTTGTGAGAGAGTTTTTTTGTTTTGGGTTTTTTTGGTTTTGTTGTTGTTGATGGTGTTTGTTTGTTTTTTAAACTTTTGTGACTAAGTTCCTGTGGTGTTTTCAGGAATTTTGGTGCAAAATTGGCATTATTTCACCATTTTATGATGGTCACATAGAGCATCACTTACATCAAGAAAGGAGTCTCTTGCTTGATTAGTGCTGAAGAATACTAGTACAATTTGCCATTTCTTTTTAGTGGTCTGTGTTAATGTAGCTTGAGGATGATATCCTGGAGGTGAAACTCTTAAGAAGCACTGAGGTGGATCTTACTATTTCTTACAGCATTTCAACTTGCCTGGCTTTGCATGTCTGCAGTAGTCTACATCTTACATAGTTAATGTTTGTTTCCTTTATAATTAGTGAAGACAAAAGCACTTTTTCAGCACAATTAAAATGAGATTTAAACACCTACTTTAGGATAAGGTGAATCATGTGCTAGAAGTGTTTTCTCTCCCTTGATGATAAAGGAAGTGTAGAATTACTAATTGGCTGTAGATGTGTAAAGTTCAGTGGGATGTGTCTGGTCATCAGACCTCATGTATGATGTCAGTGAATCCATCTAGCCAGCAGACTGGTGTCGAATTTTGGGCTATGCTTGTAAGCACAGAAAGAAATAGGAAGTTATAAATACATTAACAGCAGATGTCACAGCTGTCTTGTTTATATTGGAGTGGAATTTGGCCCCTAGATCTCATTCTTCACTATACTCAACTCCTGCAGCAGACTTAGGTCTGCTCCCACTAATGTCATAGTTCTTTGGCTCCTTCCCGTCTTTACCCTCCACTTCCCAGCTACTGTTGTTTTGTGTAGTGTATGTAGGAAGGCATGAGGCTCTGGAAGAAAAATCACAGAAGAGGAGAGGAATCATGTGTGGTTTAGCTTGTGCAGTTAGTTTACCTGTACATACAGATTGTACAGCTCCTATTGTCAATCAGAATAATGTTCTAGAGGAGTATGCATTATCGGATATGGTTTATGTGTAATATTAACAGTCTTGTCTTTTTATGTATATGTTGAGAAAAATTCCATATGGAGCATCTTATTTTTTAATTAACTAAAAAGTCTTATAAATAGCTTGATACATACCTTACACATAAATTTGCACATTATGTCAAATGCTTATTGATTCAAATCTCTGTGTCTGCATTCTCAGTTCCTTGATATTTGACACATACTGAAGCTTATTCATTGTATTCTTAGAGGGAAGCTTGTAAGCTTTCTTGAGAGTGGAGGAGGCAGGGTCAGCAAGGGTAAAGTGTTGCATTATTATCATACTGTACGGGTGTTACTTTGAAAATATTTGTTTTCCCATAGAAGTGGGTTGATGGTGGCCTTACCAATGGCCTTCCTATCTTGCCTGTTGGAAGAACTGTGACGATTTCCCCTTTCAGTGGCCGATTAGATATCTGTCCACAAGATAAAGGGCGTGTGGACCTGTATGTTAAGTTAGCAAAACAAGATATGATGGTAAGTTGCTTGTATATTAACTTAAAACCACTAAAAAGTACTTTTGCAGTTATGTTTGTATTGAAATGTCTATTTTGTGCTTATATATCAGCTTATGTAAAGTTTTGGCGTTTTCTGTTTTGCAAATGGAGGTTGAACCCTTTAAACACAAGGAAAGGAAAATGTAGAATAAACAAGAAAGTTTGGAAAGCACTGATCTAGTACGAAATTGAGCAAATTATAACAGGCTGTTCAGTGTAAATAGTATTAGGTTTGCTTTACATATCAGCTGTCTTTGACTAGGCAAAATGTTTATAGAAAAAAATAAAGTCGAATACCAGAGGGGAGGAAAACTGCAGAACATTTCTTCATACTTACTGAAATCAGTTGCTCTAACTGAATTTAAAATACAAGTTTAAGTTGTACATTTGAAATGGTGTATACAGTGATTTGTCACTGCATTGCTTAAGAGAGCTTGTGAACATTTGTGACTACAATGCTTTTTCAGAAGTTCTATGAGACGTTGCAGAAACATTTCTGTATATTGAAATATGAGACTGATTTTTACTGCCTTCTTTTCATTGTTGGCATTCTGTCTTTGCGACCTTTGTCTCAAACTTTAACCACAGTTTTGCTTTCTTCAGCATGCTGAAGGAAAATATTGAATAGTGATAGACTAGTGGTCAATAATATTCCATTAGAAAGAAAGAGTAACAATAATTAGTACCTTTTAAAACTTTCTTTGTAGGCAGTTTTTAATGTTTTCTTAATTTTAGTAAAATTAGTGTTATGTAATGCCTTTCTAAATTGGACCAATTTTTGAATCTTTATAATGTTTCACAGAGAGATATTAAGCATAATAGTACTTGATGAAGGTCATAAAGTATGAGATTATTGATTTCATGTATCTTAAAAATGTATGCAATTACTGTATATTTCTTGGTTGTGTTTTGTATCTGGAGGATGAAGAGTGAGCTGGTGATTGGTTTAGTTTAGAGACAGAAAATTAATTGCCCAGTTTCATTGGTTCTGGGTTCATGTGCAAACTTGTGCAGAATCCCAGGCAACATTTTAAACTATTGGATTTGAAGTACCTCTGCTTTTAGGGCTGTAAAAATGATCACTAAGAACAATTTCATTTCAGCAAATTGTAATTGCATAAATTGAAGAGTTGTGCGTCTTCATTTATCTGTTTTGGAATGTGAATAGTTTTCTGTCTCTCCATCTCCTAGTGTCAGAATTTGAATAATTGCTTCAAATAATGAAGATGATTTTGATATTCTTTTGCAAAATTGTGTATAATAATGTGGCTAAGTATTACATTAATTATATAAACAAATTGTTCAGAACATTATTAAATATATTTTTAGTCTGTTGTAAACAATTTAATGAAGTCTGTATTCAAGAATAAAGCTCCAAAATCTTTTTACATGATCAGAGTGACCACTTAAGATGCTGAGTAGTTCTTGCATTGTTGGTAGTACAAGCTACGTTTATACTCACGTTAAACATTGCCTGGGAATGTTCCCAAGAATGTGGTTGGTTACACTAGTAAGTTGTCAAAATATTTCCTTGCACAAGTTTAACATGTGCCAGCTACCACTCTGCCAGACAGTTTTGGGAGTGTTTCCAAAGTTAAAGTGTTTTAGAAACTTTGGGCAGTTTTACAGGCAGACAGCCTGTCTTGGATGCTGTGAGTTTAATTCTGTGTGTGTGGACTGTTTGTGCCAGTTTGTCCTGGCACTCAGCAGTGGCCCTGGACGTGGTTAATTCCTGGTGTAGACAAAGCCATTCTGGTCTTTTCTTTTTACATATGCTCCATGAAACAGATGACAGAACATTTACATCTAGATAAGTTGTGTTAATAAACTAATTTATAGCTTCTTTCTCTGTTGCAGCTGTCTCTGGCCAACCTAGTAAGACTTAATCAAGCTTTGTTCCCACCAGACCAGGAGAAAATGGAATCATTGTACCAAAATGGCTTTGACGATGCTGTACGCTTTTTATTGAAAGAAAACTGGTTTGAGTAGACAGCTCATAGAAAAGTAGCAAAACGTGATGGCTGCCAAAACACAGCTACAGGCATCATAGAGAATCTCAGGGATTGCTACCCCAGTTCCTGTTCGTGAAAATAAAAATCCCAATGGACTTGCATCTGCTTCTGCTGAGAAAGTATCAGTTGCACTTCACAGAGCTGTATAAACATGTCAGAACAGGAGCTGGACGTGCCTGGTGGAGGTCTTGTTTTGAGGAGGTTCCGCTTGGATTCCGTTTGCTTCAGCTGGGGACTTGAATGTGGTATTTGTAAAAAGCTTGTGTTGTCATAATTATAGAAATTTGGAAAAGTCTTTTTCAGTGTTATTTGAGAGCAGAATGATGTTATATCATGAAAATTAAAATCTGTATTATTGACTTAACATAATTCTGCTTATTAGTTCTGTGTATTATTTGGATGCTCGCAGTGTTACTGATCTAAAATATAACTTGGCACTGTTCTAAAGGACTTGAAAATTAAGTACTAGCCACAAGAAAATAAAACATTTGCACTCTTACATATTTTTTCACATTAAAAGTTCTTTTTTCAGTGAGTGTTTTAATATAAAATTTTAAATACTACCTGAAATTTTTAGCAGAAATGTGATAAAAATAACTTTTAAAGAAGGGTGTAAAAATTGTTATATTTATTACATTTTCCACCTCTGCCAAAATTGAATAAATATATTTTCTTGAAACTTTTTGTCAAGAGTTTATGTACGTTTCTTGGAATTCTATAAGAACCTGATTATCTACTGTCAGTCTACTGGAGTGTAGTTGATGAGACTCAGCAGGTAATGAACTCAGATTCATGTATCTTTCTGTTTTAACATTCACCTTGCATTGACTACCTTAAGTTCAGGATTTCCAGTCTCACTGGCTAAGTGCTAAAATCCACAACTGTTTATTTAAAAGCAAAGAGTGGTTTATAAGTGTGGGGTTTAAGTTGATTTACTAAGAGGTAAAAAAAAAAGTTTATATTGGAGGCTGAATCAAGCATGTATGAAATTTTAGAATTCCTAAAAACAACTGAAAAAAGGTGTGGTTAAGAAAAAAAAAAATTTAAACCTGTTTGAAAGCCTCTTCAGCAAGTAACCACCAGATTTATATTAACATGTAGATTGCATCACATTAGGAATCATGCTTTGGTAATGGTTTTGGTAATGAAAGAAATAAAAACAAAAGACTGATGTAAAGCACCTTACATTCATTTTAGAACAGCAACCATTTCTAAATGCATGAAGTTCTTACACAGTGATAGTTATATGCAGGATAGCTTGCATGACTTCCAGATCTTAGGATAGCATTTTTGCATGTAAAACTGAAACGAAGTTACCTTTGTAACCTGTGCCTCGCTCATTTGAATTCTCATTCGTAGAGTGGATAGTTTCCAGCATGAATTGCAGTAGTAGGTAATACTATGTAAAAAATTCTCTTCTTTCATGCTGATCTGCAATGTTCAAAATCTCTGATTCAATGGTAATAACTCGCCTGGAATTCTGGGGAAATCTTGAAGCAGCTTTCTCACTCAGAGAAACTGAGAAGTCTAACAAGATCAGAGCCCCTTAGATTTTGTTTTCTATTTACAGTAGTTGTATTCTTCAGGGAGTGAATATGAGCCTTTTTGAATTGAGGAAGTCCAGGGTTTTTTTATCACAAGTTCTTCAGTTGATATGGATCTTTCCTAATATGGATCTTTCCTAGCTAATTATCCTGACTAATAGCTGGAATTTTCTGTTAGAATGTCATAAATCAGATGTGCTGAAAAAGGATCCTTGCCACCTTATTTTCTCACAAAAGCCTAAGGTATTAGAGAGTCCTCTTTAACAGGTCATAAATAAGTGGAGTTGAAAATCAGTTAGTGATCTCTTTGTCAAAATAAACCCCAATGAAATAAATAAAATTTTAATTTCAAGAATACTTCTTAGATAGATTCTGTTGCTTCTCTTCTTTTTGATGTGTTTTAGGTGTCGTCCTTGTGTGGCTGAAGGCAAAACCTGCACTCATCAGAATTTTGTCTTCTGATGGACTTGCTGCACAAACAGGCAGCATAACTATATTTTTAAAAAATGCTACTAAGATATTAAAAACCTGAAGGAGATGAAACTTGCAAAAATTTGTACCTACTTTGTACCATGTTGCTGTTGATAAGTGTTACTGTGAAGATGATTGCAAACAATACTTAAAATATAAATAGAAGGTTCCATTTCTGCTGAGACCTTACTAGTTCTGCGGGCGGTGTTGTCTGGGAAACCATTGTTTTGATTTGTTTCATTTTTTGATTCAGATTTCATGAATTCTTTTGAAAATCATTAGTACAAAAAGTCAAATCTGGAAGATGAGACACACTAAAGTAATACTTTCTCACAAGAATGAAAATATTTTTTTATTACAAAGCATGTGTTACTTTCTGTGCTGGTATTTCTTCAGATTATGCTAAGGATATGCTAAGGTACTTTTTCTTATTTATATATTCTGTACAGAAGTATGTTTAAACAGGTAGGACATACAAATCCTAATAAACTGTTTTATTCTTGGATTTCATACTTCTCCATGTTTCAGAAATGCAATGAATTTTTATCTGAACATAGCAATGCCATGTCTAGGATATTCAGGTGTAATTCTATATTTTCTCAGAGCTCTGTTTTCGTAAAAAACTCTGGACTCTGAACTCTGCTCTGACCTTGAAAACTTTGGTCATCTTTGTTTGTGTGTAGAAATTGGAAATGATGATCACTATAAATAAACAACAGCTACTTTGTTAGCTAATAAAAATAGTAATTGGCTGGGAGAACTAGGCTAAGCAGTAATGCTCATCATCCAGATGTAGGTACTTCCATGAATATCCGATGCCTGGACAGGTATTTTATTTCTCCCAGAGCAGTTCTTCATATGAACGTCAATACCTGTCGTTTCTCCTATCTCACTCTTCATATGAACATTAATTTCAATCCTTTTTCCTGTGTTCTTTCATTTCTCTGGGGAAACTATATGGCATGCATGCTATTATTACATATATTTTTCTGGGGTCCAATGAAGCGTTTTCCATCCAGTTTTCCACAGAATGCATCTTGAAATCTGTAATTGCTGTTAAAGTCTAGCTGAGTGTGTGTTAAATAATCCTTAATACCAGATGAAGTAATTGGAAGTTACCATTTAAATTACTATTTTCCTTTAGCTTGTCTGCGAATTTCCTATCAGAGACTATATTTAAGTGATTTGAAGGTAAACTTGAGCACTACTAAAATTATCAGGAGTTCTGTCTCCAATCCCTGGAGGGCTGAGACTCCATCGTTCAGACATTGGGTCAAAAACTTGGGGTTCTTGTTTTAAGTCATTTGTAACTGAAGACATACTCATGGTCCAGAGGGACCTGGGCAGGCTGCAGAATTGGACTGAAGAGTATCTCTCAGATCCATCAAAGAGGAGGCAAGTTCCTGCATCTGCTTTGCACAGAAGATCCTAAGGGGAACTGAGGGACAACAAAAAGACCATGAACCAGCAATATGCGTTCATAGCAAAGGCATCCAACAGCATCCTGCCCTGCATCAGGCAGAGCATTGCTAATAGGTCAGGGATGAGGGTCCTTCCTCTGTACTCAGAAGATGCTGGACCAGATCTGGAATGCATTCTCCAGTTCTGCGTTCCTCAGGATAGGAATATTATGGACTTTCTGGAGTGAGTCGTCTGCAAGCCCATGAAGATGATTAAGGACTAGAGAGCCTGGGAGAGATGTGATTGTGTAACCTGGAGAAGAGAAGGATCAGGGGGATCTTATCAATCTGTATAAATACCTGCAGATGACAGAGCCAGGCTCTATTCAGGATCAGAGGACAGGATCAGAGGCAATAGACACAATATGAAATGCAAGAGAGTCCATCAGAACATCAGGAAAGTCTCCTTCCTTGGAGATATTCAAAAGCCGTCTGGACAAGATCTTGGCCAGCCTTCTCTATCTTGAATAGGGGTGTTGGAATACATGATCTGCAGAGGTCCCCTCTAACCAGTGGTTCTGTGATTCTTTGACTTAACTGCATTCAATTTATATTTCATATAAATATTATTGTTCTTAACACTACAATATACATTTAAAAAATAAAGCATAAATCAAAAAAANAAAAGTCAAATCTGGAAGATGAGACACACTAAAGTAATACTTTCTCACAAGAATGAAAATATTTTTTTATTACAAAGCATGTGTTACTTTCTGTGCTGGTATTTCTTCAGATTATGCTAAGGATATGCTAAGGTACTTTTTCTTATTTATATATTCTGTACAGAAGTATGTTTAAACAGGTAGGACATACAAATCCTAATAAACTGTTTTATTCTTGGATTTCATACTTCTCCATGTTTCAGAAATGCAATGAATTTTTATCTGAACATAGCAATGCCATGTCTAGGATATTCAGGTGTAATTCTATATTTTCTCAGAGCTCTGTTTTCGTAAAAAACTCTGGACTCTGAACTCTGCTCTGACCTTGAAAACTTTGGTCATCTTTGTTTGTGTGTAGAAATTGGAAATGATGATCACTATAAATAAACAACAGCTACTTTGTTAGCTAATAAAAATAGTAATTGGCTGGGAGAACTAGGCTAAGCAGTAATGCTCATCATCCAGATGTAGGTACTTCCATGAATATCCGATGCCTGGACAGGTATTTTATTTCTCCCAGAGCAGTTCTTCATATGAACGTCAATACCTGTCGTTTCTCCTATCTCACTCTTCATATGAACATTAATTTCAATCCTTTTTCCTGTGTTCTTTCATTTCTCTGGGGAAACTATATGGCATGCATGCTATTATTACATATATTTTTCTGGGGTCCAATGAAGCGTTTTCCATCCAGTTTTCCACAGAATGCATCTTGAAATCTGTAATTGCTGTTAAAGTCTAGCTGAGTGTGTGTTAAATAATCCTTAATACCAGATGAAGTAATTGGAAGTTACCATTTAAATTACTATTTTCCTTTAGCTTGTCTGCGAATTTCCTATCAGAGACTATATTTAAGTGATTTGAAGGTAAACTTGAGCACTACTAAAATTATCAGGAGTTCTGTCTCCAATCCCTGGAGGGCTGAGACTCCATCGTTCAGACATTGGGTCAAAAACTTGGGGTTCTTGTTTTAAGTCATTTGTAACTGAAGACATACTCATGGTCCAGAGGGACCTGGGCAGGCTGCAGAATTGGACTGAAGAGTATCTCTCAGATCCATCAAAGAAGGAGGCAAGTTCCTGCATCTGCTTTGCACAGAAGATCCTAAGGGGAACTGAGGGACAACAAAAAGACCATGAACCAGCAATATGCGTTCATAGCAAAGGCATCCAACAGCATCCTGCCCTGCATCAGGCAGAGCATTGCTAATAGGTCAGGGATGAGGGTCCTTCCTCTGTACTCAGAAGATGCTGGACCAGATCTGGAATGCATTCTCCAGTTCTGCGTTCCTCAGGATAGGAATATTATGGACTTTCTGGAGTGAGTCGTCTGCAAGCCCATGAAGATGATTAAGGACTAGAGAGCCTGGGAGAGATGTGATTGTGTAACCTGGAGAAGAGAAGGATCAGGGGGATCTTATCAATCTGTATAAATACCTGCAGATGACAGAGCCAGGCTCTATTCAGGATCAGAGGACAGGATCAGAGGCAATAGACACAATATGAAATGCAAGAGAGTCCATCAGAACATCAGGAAAGTCTCCTTCCTTGGAGATATTCAAAAGCCGTCTGGACAAGATCTTGGCCAGCCTTGTCTATCTTGAATAGGGGTGTTGGAATACATGATCTGCAGAGGTCCCCTCTAACCAGTGGTTCTGTGATTCTTTGACTTAACTGCAGTCAATTTATATTTCATATAAATATTATTGTTCTTAACACTACAATATACATTTAAAAAATAAAGCATAAATCAAAAAAGGGTATTTCACACATCTAATATTAAGAACTGTGTTCTAAACTAATTCTGAATTCAGTCCTGATGTTTCATTCCATGGTAAAAATCCATGACATTGCTGACTAGAACATAACAAGTAATATCTTTGCTGTTGGTGTTAGATGATAGAACATATTACATACTATGTTTTTTCAGTTCCCCAGAACTTGCTGAATTTTTAACCTTTCAGAGTGGAAGTTTATGTCCTACTTTTTTGGAAGCAACTTTCAGCTGTTTCTGAGAAGCATGTGAAAAACTGCAGAAATCGCACTGACCTTCATTTGAAGGGCCACTGATCTGAACTGGAAGCAGTGTTATCAAGTGAAAAGAAAAGAGCCCAGTTTAAGTATATGAGTTATCTGAATTAGGTGCTTTTTAAATGCACCTTCTAGTTGAGTCTGCTGGATTAGGTATGAACTGTTGTCAGTTTTTGACAAAATGTCAGAGCTGAAAGGCTCTGCTGAAGGCATTGACCTCTTTGTGCTTTGTGTACTTGGAGGCGACTTTGGTTCAGTGACTGCTGCCTTCAGTTCTTTTCTTCAAAGAGCTGCATCTGTGGCTCAGACGGACTTCACACCTCACATCTGAAATGATGGAATTGCTATATCTCTGCTCTTAAAGCTCTGTGGTAAATATAAAAACATTCTATGTATTTAATCCCTTAATATTTAACCCAATTTATAATTTTACCTTTAAAATTAAGAGTTTGGATATATATAATATGCAATAAGGATTTTATCCTTAAAAGAGTTTCAAAATAGGAAATTTGAAGTTCTTCTGAAGGGATAGTTTTACTGGAAAGGAAATGAATTACATACTTACATCCACAATTAAAATTTGATTTACTGACTCTGGAAACCTAAATATGTATGACTGAAAATGGAGTCAGTTCCCAGTTTAGACAGAGAAGGAGGGAAGACAATTGTTTACTTCCCAATGTCCAAATAATAACAATAATAATTTTAAAAAATATGCTTCCTCACCGTTCTTCCCTATCTGAATACTCGCAGTCAATCTTTTCCTCTGAAAGTCACATTTCAGTTTAAGTGCGGTAGCCAGCATTTTCACCAAAAGGAAACAAATGCTCAGATAAATTTCTTAAAAGTATTTGGCATCTTTGCTGTTACAGAAAGGAAGAATTTCAGAAAAAAAGGCTAGTGATGAAGCTGAAGCTGAATACAGTGATCAGCATGTATCAGTTCTTACAGCACAATTAAAGTATAAGGCTGTTACTGCTCATTTTATTCTATGAACTGTTTCCTTTCACGTATTTACAATTGTAAGCAACTTTGAAACACAGTATTCAGCTTGCAGCATTTCACTGTGAAAAAAAATTAATTTCCTTCAAGTCACACATACATAACTATGCCAAGGTTGCATTTCCTCAAGTACTATGCAAAGTATGATAATCTCTTTCTATGCAGCTTAGTTGTATTGTTATTCCTTAGATTCCACAACTATTCTAAGCACTTTAAGACAAGTTTAAAATACATATTTTTAATCCAAATAATTTCTGTTACAGTCCCAGATATGGCACATAAGCCCTACAGCAGTAAACTATGTATCTACCTGTCAAGATTATTTTGGTAATTAATATTTCTTTAAAAAACATAGAAGCTATGACTTTTAAAACTACATTAGGTATTTTCATTATATTGGAATGAAAATGTACATTACAAGATGGCATAGCTGGCTAAATAGCTAAGAGTGGAAGGAGTTGCAGGGATTTGTAAATGTGCGGGATATGAAAGGAGTTAGAAATAATGTCAGACAGCATTGGGAGCATGTGAGGAATTCCTCTCTGACAATCTGTCGTTACAGGGGGCAGATATTGTTTTACAGAATTGCATTTTTAAAGCAAAGAAGCTGCCTTAACCTGGGTAAAAACAAAATTGTAACTGTGTGCTTTTGTTTGAAGTAGAAAAAAACCCCAATACACATGGTCAGATATGTTGGCATTGAAAAGAGTTTTGAATGCCTTTAGCTTTCACAGTATTTTGGTGATAGTTACAAACATTAATGCTCAATTCATTTGTAGCTGTGTGGAGTGAAAAGTTCTTTAACTTGAAATAAATACATGAACAAAAAACATTCCAGGTTAATAGAGAGATTGTTATGTGTGTTTCTTTTCTACCTTGATAGAAGTAGCATCACACATGCTCGTGTCTTGGTTACAACTGCATGCACCTCCTTTTTCATGTCGTCTCCCTTCCAGCGTCACTTAGAGTTCTTATTACTGACATATCTTCATATTCTTAATTAAACCCATTATTAACTGGTCTTGATGGCTCGTAAATCCATTCACTTTGCATGGTAGCGCTGCTATCTGTATTTCTCGACTTATTCTTGCATTTTGTATGACACTGGTGAATCTGTTGCAATAGGCACAACAACATATATTGTTAGGCAGTAAAAATTTTTCCATCAGATACCTCATCTGTTTAGAGAACAGATGGCTAACTTTTACTGGGATATCAGTCCAGTATTTATTCTGAATTGGTTTAAAAATTGTTATGCATATCACAGTCAAAATGAAAAGTGAAAATACTAATTTTAACTACACCTTAATGAATTATCAGAGAATATTAATTACTATTATTTTTAGTAGTAAAAATGTTAATAATGTATATGCTAAGTTACTAATATCTATGTAGTTATTGTTTTATAGCTTATTTGGTTGTAACTTAATAAACGAGTGGAATATAGCCAGATGTGGCCCATTATGATACAGCAGAATAATTATGGTCCATTTTGGTTTAAAATTATTTAGAATTAATATCTTACAGTATTAGATTAATTCATTTCAGTTAATTAGCATCTTATATGATGAATTCTAAGCCTTGTTAGGTAGCAGAGTAAGGATGATTCATATTGTACTCAAGGAATGGGTTGAAAGTGTGTTTGACTGTGTACCAGTGGTTTCATGTAACGCTTCTCCAGTTTCCAAATATTATCCCTCAAGATGTTTGTGTGCTGTTACTTTTGAAAAAAAAATAGGGCATGGGAGTGGTGGGAGAGACATTTTCATTGATTCTTGATTCTTAGGTAGTATAGACAGGGTTTTTTGGAGATAGATATCTTCTTTTGGGGAGGATCCCCAAGCAAGCACTTGTAATGACACAGTTGTCACGCACAGGTGACAGTGGGATAGTGCCTTGCTGTGTCCTGCTCTAGACTTGGAAGTCCTGTGAGTGTTTGGCAGAAGTAAGAAGCAAGGCAACAGCTGAGTGGATTTTAGGCTCAGAAGAGGCAGGTCAGACTTCTTTTTGAGGTGTGTACAGAAGCTGCCTTTAACCAGCCATGACACACTGGATTTAAGCAGTGGACTGTAAGGGCCAAAGGACCTTTGAGTCATCCAGTCCCACTTTCATTAGTTTACACTCTGGTTTTGACACAATGTATGTTTTCATGACAGGAAACATTTGTCATTTAGTAGAGAAATGACGTTTAAAATTCCTAACTTTATAAACTTCAATGTTCTATGTGGTAGGTTGAGCCCGGCCAGCAGCCAAGCATCTGCCGAGCTGCTTGCTTGCTCACTTCTCCATCCCCAAACTGGGACTGGGGAGAAAATATGAAGAACAAAACCAAAAAAACTCATGTGTCAATATAAAGACAATTTAACAGGTGAAGGAGAGAGGAAAAAAGAAAAAAAGAAAGCAAAAAACCTAACAAACAAACAAACAGAAAATCCCCACAAGTGATGCAGGGGAAATCACTCACCACCTCCATCCAGCAAAGCAATGCCCAGCCAGTCTCTGAGCAATAGGTAACTCAAAAGCAAGTCTCCTACCCCAGATTTTATTGCTGAGCATCTCTTGCCCACTCCCAGCCTCCTCTTTGGAGCAGCAGAATGAGAAACAAAGAAAGCCTTGATGCCATTCAAGTACCGTTCAGCCAAATCACTGCTGTGATATCAACACTGTTTTAACCGTAAATCCAAACCAGCACCACTTGGACTGCTATGAAGAAAGTAATTCCATCTCAGTTTACTGCTGCTGCTTGCTAATTGTGCTCACAGTGATTAATTTTAGGAGAGACTTGGTTGGCTCACCTTGTATATTCAGATGCAATACACCCTCTGTCAGGCTTGTGCTGCTGTTGTATTTTAGCAAGGTTTGACTCTACCACATCTGGCATGAGTTCACTGTGCCACTCATATCTTGTCTCCTACTGCCTGAGTTCAGTGAACATTTCTTGCTTTGTTGTGGCTTTGAGGTAACAGTACTTAACAACTGGTTGTTAAAGAAAACAAAACCCAAATTTTGACCTAGAAGGGCAATCAGATACCATAAATATCTTTGTAATTCTTGTAACTTATGTCACTGGTGCTGAGAAGTTCTTGGCTGTCTGGCAGTATCAGCAGAGAGAGAATGGTTGCCATAATACCAGATTCAGTAACACTGAAGGAGCAGTACCTTTAAGAAGCACAGGCTGAGAAAGACAGAACAGTGAAGGAAATCCTTCCTTTCAGCCAGGATTTAGCTCTCTGAAAGATCCATCTCTCTAGAGTTAGAAGAGCTACTCGTTTAAAACCATGTTGATTCCTCCAGAGCTGAATTTTGTTCTCCTAAGCCTGTGTAACTTTGGTACCCATTCCCTCTTGATCCGATTTAGCGTGTTTTTTAAGGGACTCTACAATATTAACTTTGAGGAGAGATACTGGTGAAGCAGAAGGAGTTTTTGAGGTCTCATAGAAATTATAATTTGGAATTACACTTGCAGGTACAGACGTTGTAAACGTAAGTAGAGCATGTTGTACTGTTGAGGGTTAGGCAGGAATGTGGTGTCATCCATGCTTTCAAGGACTTGTGATGCTCATTTGCCTCAAGTTATGGCATAGCTCAGGTGGTTTCAACACAGGTTTGTTTGCTTCCAAATGGTTTGATTTACATGAAGGATATTACCAAGTAGGATCAAAGTAGAGCTATTCATTTTTAGGCTTTTTAGGATTTGGTTCCATAAAAAGTACTCGATTAAAATTATTATGAAGTTTTTCCTGAAGTGGAGAACAGAACTAAACTAGAAAAGAGTGAAGGATTTTTAAAGTACAATGGGAAGCATACGAACTCACCCTAGGTTTAGACATTTTTGTATACAAACAAATGTTTTCTTGTTCTCTTGCAAAAGTCTTTCCAAGTATTTCAGCTGTCAGGATGCTGCACTGCTGGCCAGGTAAATGTCCAACAGTAGCCCAAACCAGATAGTGGGTGGGGACGGGCAAAAAGCCCTGGTACAACTGTTTGGTTGGAGAGAAAATGAGTAAGACAAAAGATGAGCAGAGAGTGATGTGTGTCCAGAGAAAGTCATGAAATTAGGAGCTGGTGCCCAGAAGCATGAAACAAGCAGGATGTGTTTCAAACTACTAATCACTTTAGGCATTTGTTTTCTCTTTTGTTTCCAGGTAAAAGTAACAAGATCAGCCAACAACACAGAAAATAGCTTCCCTGTTTTCAGCAAGATCAGAAAAAAACCCCTTGTAATTAGTCTGTACATCACAGCTTCCCTTTTTTTTTCATGGCCACGCCCTCAAAACAGAGTGGGGGCTATACCTCTAACTCTTTAGTTAACAGAAAATAGGGGGACTTTTTGCCTAATCACAGGTAAATATTCAGGCTAATTTGCTTATTGTTTCTTTCCATCAGAGGACGCTACCCATCTTTAGGTTTGTATTATTTGTTTTTGAAGTTATTACTTACACCAAAAGCTATGATAACTGTGGTGACAAAGATGGTGCATCCAAGAAGAAGGAATGAACCCCAACAGATCTCATCCGATGTTGTACAGTCTTTGCATTTCAAATCTGGAACAAAGAGAAGGAAAATTAAGTATTTGAGTAGAAATTGAGTAAGTATTTGAAATAGAAAAAATCAGGTTTTCTGATAAGATTTCATTTGAAGAATTAGTGAGAATTGACCAAAAAGCACAGTTGTCTTTGTTTTCATCACATTTTCTTTTACTGTTTTTTTCAGGAGTATAGCTTCTCAAGAGGTATCTCATCTTCTTTTTACTCCAGACAGGAGATTTTTGAACTTGTTGTAAATTACTTATGCAATGGAAAGTAAATAAGGTTCTCTGTTTAGTAGAAGTGGGATATCGGAAAGCATCTGTTATGTAGAAAAAACAATGTAAATTATAATTATCTTACCAAGTCTCAACTTTTTCTTCCTTTTTTTTTTTTTTTTTTCAGGCTAAAACAAACATATGCTTATGGTGTAATTTTCAATAGAATTTCCTTGATCTCTGTGGTTTTTTAGGGACTCTGAAAAATTTTTGGACAATTATTAAATACAGTGTGAAATCTGGAATGAGAGAACTGCTTTGTGGCATTATAGCACTTGCTAACCTGATTTTCTGGAAAGTTCACATGAAGAAAATTTAGCTCATGTGAAATAGTGTATCTCAGTCACTGAGGCCATATGCTCAGCAGAATTCTGGAAATTCAATTCATAATTAGAAGACGGGGAAAAGTTATAAATTATTGAAAAACATTTTATCAGCAAATGGAAAGAAAGCTCTGCTCCCACATATCCTTACTTCTGTGTACGCTCTCTAAAAAAACTCATACTGCTGTGTGAATTTACTGTACATCTTTTGACAAACTGGAAGAGAAAGCACAAACTGCATTTTTCAAGAGACCATTTGTTTATAAAGACTGAAGAAAATTATAAAAATGGTTATCAGGGGCTTAGTTAGGGTGTTTTTAAGTTTGGCATAAAGACTCAGCAAATGTTTGTGGAAAAGATTAAAAAAAAGTATTAAAATAAATACATAAATTCAGATGCCATATATTTTGATTTATAAATATTTAGAATTTTATAGAATATATAGTCAATGTTCTACAGCACAATGAACTGAACTGGTTTAGACCCACAGAAACTCACTGTCCCTGAGAAGTGTGTCCAGCTGTATAAATAGGTAGCACCAAACAAAAGTTGTGCCTACCCTCCCGTACTCATATGACTGTACACTGCTCCTTCACACTCTTCTTCTGGCAGACACAAGCCATGGGAGAGAAGGCAGTAAGGCTGAAGGAAAATTTATTTCACCTTGCACACATCAAGTCTCTCTTGTGTCACTCCCTTTTCTGTCACTCTCAAACATTCCTTACCATGCACAGTCAGTTTGGTGCCATTTCCACACTTGCCCTGGATTTTCTCTGTTAGCATCACATCACAGAAATAGGAGTTACTGGTGTTCTGGTCAACACTGCTCAGTTTTAAGATGGAGAATCCCCTGAGGATGTTTTTTGTAACGTGCACCTGTGGCCCGCCTGTGCTGGGGCTCGGCTGGAGACTGTGCTGGTTGTGGCAGTCAGGACCTTTCCTCCAGTACACGACTGGCTCCTCGTTCTTTTCTCTGAGGTACTCAAACACACACAGCATCCACACCGTGGAGCTGGGGAGCACGCTGGCGTCTTCAGGGTGTTGCATGACTGACAGCTCGGGCCTGCTGCTGGCTGTGGGGTGTAAATAAAGCACATGCAAGTGAACAGGGGAATGTTCTGGTCAGAAGGGCGGTCCTGGCCAGCGGAGTGCACGGGTGTGGCTGATACACGGATGTACAGAGAGCCACAGCTACAGGCACGTACTGTGAAAGGTGCACTGGCATGACACAGACAATAGTTTCGCTACGGCCTTACGAGAAGCCATAAAACCAGGTTTCCATTGTAAATATCCTTGTATTTGTAAAATTACTTTCAAATGAAGGTTTGTCTGTTAAGGGTTGCAGATGCATTTTTATGTAGAGTATAAGAAATTGGAAAATCATTACTAAGAGCAGATAAAACTTTGTTTAAATATATAAGAACAAAATAATAAGATTTTAAAAATATCTGGTTACTTCTGGTTTTATATAGTCATTCTCTGTAGACTTTTTGTCATTTCATAGTATCATAGAATGGTTTGGGTTGGAAGGGACTTTAAAATTCATCTAGTTCTAACCTCCTGCCGTGGGCAGGGACACTGTCCACTAGATCAAGTTGCTCAAAGCCCCATCCAACCTGGCCTTGTATGCTTCCAGGGATGGGGCAGCCACAGCTTCTCTGGACAACCTGTTCCAGTGCTCCACTGCCATCACAGTAAAATATTTCTTTTTAATATCCAGTCTAAACCTTACCTCTTTCAGTTTAAAACCATCACCCCTTGTCCTATCACTACATGCCCTTCAAAAGGCATGTAATTTGAACATATATACTAATAAATGGATTTTAAGAAGTTACTGGTATTTATTGAAAGAGATTCCTGAAAGCTAATATGAAACACCTTTTAAAATGGTAATAGTCCAGAAGAGTTTCTGGGCCTCACTTTCAATTTGGGTGAAAAATAAATATCTTAAAACATCAGTATAGCACATCAATAGCAATGTTTCACTACCCATAGAAAACCAGTTTCACCTCAGTTGAATGAAGGCAAGGTAGATAAGTTTGTGAAAGGAAAGAGATGGTTCATATCTGAAATATCCTTTGCCTTTTTATCAGGCTGTAAAAAAAATAGTCCCGAATAACATTTTTTTTTTTAAGTTCTTCGGTGTGACACTTTCAAAAGTTCTCCAAGACACAATTTTACAAAACTCCTGAAATAATATATTGTCTAGTTCAACCAATTATAAAAATACCAACATAGACATGAACCCATGTTTTTTACTTTTTCATTCAGATATAATTTAAATTTTGTGTCAGATGCACTTTTAATTTCTATTTACTGTTTCACATATTTGTATACTTTTTTTCCCCTAATTTTTGCTTTCCTTCATAAAAAAAGCAGCTTGAAGAGTTTAAGGAGTAAAACTGAGCAAATGACACTTGCATCCTTGATTATTAAATTAGCATTCCCTTCCACAATCAGTTAGGGTTTGGTGAATTCTGGGCTAAAATAAATAAACAAAGACAAAAAATCTCTACTTACCAAAGTGAGTGAAGTAAGTTGTCATAATTAATATACCAAATTGCATCATTTTCTTGGGATTGCTAATGCAGAGATTTTAAAACCTCAGCCAAGACTGCTGATAACACAGCTTTCAGCAAGTAGTTGAAAAGTAAATTCAAGCTCTGCTAAAAACATGTTTTTAATCTTGTTTTTAAGGGGACATTCTTGTGGTTTCATTCACTGTAACTATTTCCCTTTGTACCATCAGATATCTTGGACACTGCAACATATTAGCTTCTAATACAGTTTCAAATTTAACTCCACTGGGATTATTTTTCCATTTTGAGAATTTTCTTCAGATGAATAGAAGTAGGATTGGCTTTGTATAGCAGATTTTCTTGAAGCTGCCCATCTCAAAAAAAAAAAGCTAAAACCCTCTAAGGTTGGGAGCAGTGCCTATGATGTAATACAGCAAAGTTTGCAGCAGACACCTAATTCTGTTGCTTTTCCTCAAAGTTCCATTTGTGCCTTAAACACCACATGGATGAAGATGACTTTGCTTTATCTAGTATTGATCCAATTAGAGAAGTAATATGTACTGCAGGAAAGATTCAGAGGAAACATTATTTCTCTTTGCTGAAATGATACTGAATGTCTAATTATCATCCTGCAGTCCAGGACATGTGAACATTAGCTGCCAAAAAATGTAATATGGCAGAGGGCAATGTATTTACCCTCCTAATATATACCTTCAGAATTTACAGGAGCCCACTAGGAACTATCCTAACGTCCTTGTAGCGTCTTCTACAGACTATTCAATCTCATCCAAAAAGTTACTCCTCGGCTTAGTTAAAACTTGTTACCCAGCCTCACTGCCTACAGGTCAAATGTTTGGGTTTGACTAAGAGATAAATTCCATGGGAATGTCTAGTTTTGATCTGAAGGCTTTGCGAGATAGAGAGTGAACACACTGAATGGTCAGCTGCTGCAAAGACTAATCACTGTCACCATGAATGGCTGTGCCTTAATTTGTATTCTGAGCTCTGCCTTCAGCTTCTCATCACTGAAACAGCTTTGTATCTCCTCTATAGCCCTTTAGTACCCTCTCTTTTTTTTTTTAAGGTGATACTTATACATTATATAGGATAATTTTCTGATATTATTTTTCAAAAAAGAAATTCCAGAATTACTTGCAACTGTTGTGATTTAAAGCTGGACTCCTTTAAAACCCCTTTGTTCAGGGTTAAAAATCTAATTTCTATTCTTTTGTCTCTCCATCTTGTTTACAGATACAAGAATATTCTTCCACAGTCCTACTGGGAATTCCCTGTCAACTGATTTTCTATTTGAAATGTATCTTTTCAGAGTCACTGCTTTCTTATGTGGTACAGGAACAGCACACATTCTTTAAATAAAATTAAGGCTACAATCAAACCCTCCAGCTTTCCAGTAGATGCTGTTTAAGGATGCCTCTTCAGTGGTAACTTTCAGAGGTGTTTTGTTAAACTGATCTTCAATTACTGATTGTATACTCTAATAATAACTTGCACTTATGTATTAAAGAATTCCATTCTTTTAATTTACATTCATTCAAAGGTACATCCCAGGGAAAAAACCTAATTCTGTTACCTCATTTTGTTATCAGCAGATAAACACATGTATTTAATTATTTTTACCAACATTTGAATACAAGAATATCTAATTGGATATGCTTCTTGTTCATCATATCTGAAACTAACCAGGTTAAATAGAGAAACAAAAAGAAAGTGCAAACCAGCAAATTTCCTGTTATTAGATAGTAACTCCTCAGATAACACTCTACTTTTATCTACAACATTTTGAAAAACAGTGATAAAAGCCCTTTCAGATATTGACTTGGATAAAAAAGAAGAGAAAACTGATCAAAGACAAGCATAAATAAATTAATGGAGCTAGTCTGAGATTCATGTTATTAATAGCATTTAAGCAGCTATTCAGTATCAGAACAAATAGGTTGGGGGGTTTTTTTGTTTGTTTTTCCTGAAAATGATACATTGCTGTATCATTTCATTAATGATACAGCAATGAAGTTATTTTATACTCTCAGTGCTTATCTTAGTATTTTGATTCAATGAATTTGGTCCTGATAAAGTTTAACATGGTCCTAATAATATGTAATTGCAATAGCGCTGAACTATACTACTGAATAGAATTGCAGGCTAAAAATAAGCATTGGTTTATTGGCTGAATATTCAGAAAACAGAAAGGCTTGCCTACAGTTGTGAGCAACTAAACCATTAAAAATTTCTATTTTAATTGCTTGAAGTTTCTGTGTCACTGGTATACAAGGCAAAAAGTAGGTATTATCTTTCTAAAATACTAGAGAAAATTACTAATGAGCTGAAATCCTGCCATAGCATTGAGGTTTGGCTCACCAAGATCTGTGTTCATACTTACAGACAAGCTTGTGCTGTCGCTGTTGAGCGCTAGCCGAGTGCAAGAACCAAACTGGATCGGGTGAGGCGGAATTCTGATTTTATTATTTAATTCTAAAACTTATATAGACTTCTAAAAGTTTCTCCGGATTGGGTCAATTCAAAACCTCCCCCTAGGCCCATAGGCCAGGTAGAACTGTCCATCTTTCCAGAGACAGTTTCAATAACATCCAAACCTTATCTTTATTTATAGAACACAGGGAGAAGAAGAGAAAAATTCCCATGGGAAAGAATCTGTGCTACCACATTGTGCTTAATTCTTTTTCTATTCATTAAAGATGTTTGAGAAGGAGCAGTGTTCCATAGGAGTGATAAGCATGTGGCATAAGCACTTTCAGGAAGAGAAATCAGGTTACTCTTGTACTTAGCTATGCAAGTGAAACTTGTGGCCGAGAAAACATGATGACAGATTTGAAATAATGAAGAGTTTAAATAAGATGAAATATAAAAATGCTCTTTTATGGCATAGAATAGGAACTATTAAAATGCCCTTGAATAAAATGTGCTTTTACTCTCTAGCACAGGAGAGATATTAATCTTTAAATATTTTATATTTTCCCTGCTCATTAAATGGCTGACAGAGAAGATTTTAAGGTTTGAAACTTCCGACAAGTTAGGAAATGGGCAACGACATTATAAATCTTAAAAAGAAGTGCATAACTTTGAGATACCTAAGGATCAGGGGATCAGTGTGTAGATCTACTTCAGGACCATCTCATGACGATGGAAATAAGAATTGGGTCTGTGATGATATTAAAGAGACATCAACATATAAATACAATCACATTTAGGTTTTCTGTCATGTCAGTCCTATGTGGTTTCTTAATCCAGCTTCAACTGTCATTCCATGGAATTTAGAAATTTGAGTCTGATTACCTGAAAAGTATATTTTTAATTTTCTGCTGAAATAAGGATTAGATATAGGCTTATTAAAAGTCAATATATACTAAAAAGGCCTTAATTCCACCTGATTATTGTCCTCCCACAGGACTGAAGAAAAACATGAATGTACGTAATGAATAGATTGTAGCTCCTCAATTATCAGCATTGTTTTACACTATCACTTATGTGACAGTTGAGAATGTAACTGAGTGGCTGCCTCACTGCTCTGTGGTTGCAGTCTAGAGGAGTGGCATGGTTATATAGTGGCTAAATTAAAAACAAGTATATCATTTGTTTTGATAACAGTATCACCAAGAGATGAGAAAATAAATGTTGTGCTAATTTCCAGCTGAAGAAGTGAAAAAGGATAACAAGACATGATGAATCAGTCTCAGACAGTAATATCCTTTACCAGTCCTCATTTGGAGGTATTTGTCTGTGAGAAGCAATCAAGCATTTTATGAAGTCTTTAAAAAGTGGAGGTGGATGTGGCTGTATGAAATGAAACAGTGCCTTATAGTTTGACAACTACCCCAAAACAGCTACTTTACAATATAGAACAACTTAAAATAGGCATCTCCTTAGCATATGTTAAACAAATAGCATAACTTGCAGTCACTTTATTGTTTAGGTTTATTCATTAGAGTCCCTCAAAGCAGGCAAGCACAAAAAAAAAATCTTCCTAATGGTGAAAAACAGCAGACCTCTGGAAGAGCAGCTCTGGTAAGGCTGGAGACCTTTCAGAAAAATGACACAAGTATGATACAGATGTCATGGATCCAGCACTGGCTGACAATGGAGGATGTGATTTGTTGCTGCTGAGTGCGTATGACCTCAGGATTTCTCTATGTTTTCTCCTCAGGTGTACAAAGTGAGAGAGAGTTGAAGGAATAGCACAGACTGAGAGAACCCACCTGACGCCAAAGCTGCTTCATGACTGGTGACTGTTCCTGAAAACTTCAGAGAAAACCTGCAGGCTCTCCAGTTAAAACCAAGGATGTAAGCTCCTGCTGAGTGTCTCCGTAACAATGCATTGTCTGTCCTGTAGGAAGTTGAAGTCACTGCACAATCCTTTTTAATGAAAAACAAAAAAATACAGGAGTATAAATTAAATACAGAAGGGAAAAGTAAGTACTCTAATGGTACCCTACATTCCCAACTGGGAGAGAAAATGGATGAAAGCACAGATGAAATATGGAAGAGCATGTAGTCTTATTTGACCAAATTTACAAGCTTATTTTAATTATTTAGCAGTTCCTAATTTTTATAGCCAAGACAGGGTATGCCATCAACACAGGATATTTACCATATGTATACATCTCTTTACTAACCACTATGAATTAAAAATGCCATTTATCATTTGAAATCTGGAAACCAAATTTATGCAGTTTTCCCTTCAATAAGTTGTTCCAACCCTGGAAATATTTCAGGCTGGGTTAGATAGAGCTCTGAGCAGCCTGGTCTAGTGAAAGGTGTCCCTGTCTATGGCAGGGGGGCTGGAACCAGATGATCTCTAAGGTCCCTTCCAGCCCAGATGGTTCTGTGAGAAGTAGGTATGGATAGAGACGCCAACAGTGCATGTCAGCAGTGGATCTGCAGCTTGGAAATTAGAGTAAGTTGTTTCTGAAGTCAGCTACCCCAGGATTGTTACATGTCATTACTAAATTAAAAAATAGTTACTGTTTCAACCAAGATCTTTAGAAGAAAATAGCTTGATTGAATTTTAAAAATAAATGTTATGCAAGTAAGAAAACTGACTGTTAATGAACATTACTGGGTGGACTCTTAGCTGCTGGCTTAATCAGAAAAGTTGGAGATAAAGAAGATGATACTTTCCACACAGAGCAATGTAGAATCTGTCACCAGTTCATTTCTCTTTGTGGACACCTCTACATGCTTTTCCCTCTATATGAAGCATGCTTCCACATTCTGGAGGCTTCCATATTCTCTGATTAGGCGTGGAATAAGCTTAGACTAAAACCCCTGTATTTAGCTGTCTGTGTGTGTAAGGGGTATTTGAGCAGCCACACAGTCACTGAAGATGCTGTCATGGTATGTAGAGGAGTATATGAGACACTTCAGCTGACCAGCTCATAGGAGTCTACAATATATTGAGATGACTTAGTCTTCCTGGGGGTTCTTTTCTTGATCCAGCATAGAGAGATCCAAAACAAAGGCGTTAAATCTTTAACAAACCACTCAACCTCACTAGTGGCACTAAATTCTACCAGGCTGCATGAATCAAAATATTTCTGCCATAACTGACATAGTAGTTCAACATTCTGATCCTGGAGATATCTGAAAGTGATAATTCCATAGTTTCACTAATCATATATGATCTGCTAATACTGCATGTATAGACCCAATCCTTCATATGTGTTCAGAGGATTCTTAACGTGTGTGGTCAGCTCTGAACTGTCTCAATAAATCTGTAATGAACATGTCTTTTCCTGATGTTTTACAGCACTTGCTTAAGAAATGAAAGCTACAGTGTTTCCTCAGCTTACCAAGGTGAAATTTTGCATTTCACAAAGCATCAGAACACAGTACAAATCAAGCTATTATAGAGTTGAAACACCCTTCTTTTGTTGTTTTTTTCTCCATCTTCATTCCCTTGGGTCTCATCTGCATTTAAAGTGGAGATTCCTCAATCTGGAAGTATATTTTACCCTGTTAAATTGCAGAAAGTTTACTGCAGTGCTTTTCACTGTCTGCTGATGCACCAGAGAAGGCAATCAGTTAATCAAATAGCCAGAAACAAAACTATTTTTTTTTTATAGATCAATATCAAACCTTTAAAATCCACACAGAAATCTCAAGGCAGCTAGAGCAAAGCACAACATTGTCATGTTATGTATTCCCACTGAGAAATCAATTCAGTAAAGAAGCCATAGATTTTTATGTTAGCTTTGGTTTCTAAGCTCTCTTGAGATGTAACTACATTTAGGGTGCCCTGTGATAAGATAGTCTCAAAACTCTAAACACAAGAGTCCCAGAAAACCAATGAGAATACCTCTTGAGATAAGAGTTATCATGTTCAGGTGGTAGGACTCTGTCACAAAGAAAACAAGAAGAAAAATACCTTCCTGCACATCCTGTTTGCACAATGATAATATAATTGTCATGTAAACTGATGTTACTGGTAACCACACACTCCCAGAGAAATCCTCACCTTGCATTATGTTTTGAATCATCTACCCTATCACTTGCATTGTGAAGTTATGTGGACTGAGCTTCATCCGCCCAGATGTGACCTTTTCCTTGGATAAGCGTGTGATAGTCCTTGTAAGAGTCTCTTAGTCTCATCCGCCCAGATGTGACCTTTTCCTTGGATAAGCGTGTGATAGTCCTTGTAAGAGTCTCTTAGTCTCATGAATGCTGACACCACCATGAAAACTCTGGAGCAGATGCCCTTACATTTCACTGGCCAGAGAAAAGACTAAGCCAGGTATAAGTCAATCCTTACATGACATACAAAAGAATTTTTTCTCAGAACTATCCTTTGAAACTTCAAACTGAAAAGATGAAGCCTTCTCAGAAGTAGCTCTGTTCACTGACATGTCAACAGGTGCTTTCTCATATCAAAAGTAAGCAACACACTTATCAAGCCTAATGTACATGTTCTTCATCTGTTGGCAGGAAGAATAAAAATACTATGAGATCTTTCTGTACATCAGTTTCATCTTGAGACATATTCACTCTCTTTTGAGCAATTCATTTGACAGAATCTGATAATTTTCCCCTATCAGGAAAGCATTAATTTCATTACCTAGCATTCCCTAAAAGTCTTAATAATTTTTTAAATGCCATTAACTTAAAAAAATACTCAAGGTGCAGGATATAAGTCTGAAACATGACTCTGTTCCTTGAAGTATTGATAGTTTCTCTAGTGCTTATGTCAGTGTTGATGGACAAGTATAGAACAAGACAACCACTCTGACTTAGAAAGCACTGTGTTGGTGCCCTTCAAAGTCCACTCACATTATCACAGTATTTAGACATTCTACCACTTGTATATCAAGCCGTGGGCTTCTATCGCTACAAAAAGTATATTTCATGCATGGAAATAGAGAACTTAAAGAGGGGAGATAGAGGAAGGAAATGTTAAAGTTTGAAAAAGAGGAAGAGATCATCCTAAAGATAAATGTGAAAACACCAACATATTTACATATCTTTTGATCGGTGATCCCCAGTCTACAACTCCCAGACAGAATTTTCCTGTAAAAATCATTAATGTTCTTTACAGATGCACAAATCCCTGATGAGGACTGCTTTACTGTATGAGAATAAAGGCTCTGATTCCTAACAATATTTTTTTTATATTGGCAGGGTGATATACAGAGGCTTGTATTATAGAATCATAGAGTGGTTAGGGTTGGAAGGGACTTTAGAGATCATCTAGTTCCAATCCCTACCCCACCTTTGTCTCTTACTTTAATAAATTTATCTGGAGTTCACAGAGCTGGCAAACTTTTACCTTCATCCAGCAATTAATGACCATCTAAGAGTAAGGACCTTAAAGCCAGTATGGCTTTTTCAGAAGCCCAGCATATTTGTGCTCAGACAACAGCAATAACAGGTGTTAACAATGAGGCAACGAAAGGACTGTTTTCTATCCCTGTGGAGAAGCTAGCAGCAGAGAAACAGATGGGATAGCAAGAGTAGTAATTCAGATTCTTATACACACATGAGATTGATGTGCAAAATAGTTGGTTGTTACGTTACACAGCAATTGTTTTATGTGTTACACTGCCAAACTGAAACAGTGAAAATGCTATGCATGTTAAACCAATGATAGTGACTGGAGAGAGAAAACTTCCTCTTTTTAATTTGCTCTCTTAGTATAGTTTTTTGGGATTTTTTTTTTTGAAGGCTAGGAAAAACCCACAGGAAAATGGATACTTTCTACTGCAGGTCTAGTGGGGTTTGCATCCACCAGAAATCTGAATATCCAAGACTCTGTTATGTGATATCAGCTAGTTTTAGAGTAGGCAGCTTCAGAATCAGTTGATACAATTTTTGAGCCTTTGAGGGCAGTCACACAGGGTGAATCTGGAAGGAAGAAGTAATAATGAAGTTTTACACGTCTGTTGCGATACCTCTCTGTTCTATCTGTGAGGAGCACAGATATATTTTCCACAAGTAGAAAATCACTGTCAGCATCTGTTTTTTTCTATATGCTTCAGAAGATAAGGCAAATATTCTTCTGATGTTTTCAAATCCTGCTTTTGAAAAGGAAGTTTGAGCATTATTCAAATTCTCTTAAATAACATTTAATAATAGAGTAATCTATTCAATAGAAAGTAAGGCAATCATGTGAAGGATGATTGAGGAGGTTGGGAAACCTGTCATTTCTGTTTCCCTCATCTTTCCCCTCTATTTCTACTCCATTTTGTATATGATCATTATGTCCTGTTTGAGCAATCAAATGTGGGAAAAATAATGGAATTGAATGTAATTCTCTTATTCTGGTCTCTTACATCATCAGCTTTTTAATTACACTGATTTTTGAAAACATGAACAAACCAAGTATTAATGACATGCAACTTCAATTCACATTTTCAGCCAGTTCTGCCACCTATATCATATTTAGATTATGATAAGCACATTGCATTGTTTAATTTGTTTTTATTTGCCATGTATGTTAAACTAGATCTAGAGTTGTATACTTATTGAAACATCTAATTTTTTTTTCATTTAATCAGATGTATATTGTAGAAATGTGATATGTTGTTGGATCTAAAGACTCTCAAGGAACTTTCTGTGATGGTACCTGGCCTAAAAAAAGATAGAGACATTTGGAAAAGTTTCAGAAATTAGATATTCCAAAACATTTTCAATTTGACATATTTATTATCTATGTCTATTTATATCCATAGATGTGGATTTGGATTTAGATGCATATATATTTAGATTTACGGTTTAAATATTTGTGTTTCATATTATTGCAGGGAAATATTTATGAAGATTCAATGCTACCTTTGCTCTAGCTTTATTTTTCTTGAATCAGATGTAGAGTTCCTCCTTGTTTATCCACACTGAGAATAACTACTTGAATGAATGTAAAATACAAAACAGCGTGTGGAGAATTTAAAAGGTGAACCATAAGTCCTAACTGAATGCCTAAAATACCTTGATGTAGATTGAACATTTCCATGTATATTAGAGGTAGAATTAATTATAATTTATCTGCTTAACATTTTCTTGGTCAGTTTTATTCATGCATTTTCACTTTGAATAAGTTGCATTAGTCTTCTTATAAATGTGCTGTTTCTGAAATGCAGCATTAGGAGAAGCTACTATCCAGGGTTTTCCCTTAATTACTTACTAACTAGCGAACTTTTTAAATTTATTTAACTTATTTTAGTTTAAAACATCATAGCCTTTAAATGATGGACTTCATCTTGTGCTATCAGCAAAAGTGCCAAATCCCTCAGCTGACAAGTGGCTAAATGTATAGGAGCAAGAGTCAAACCTCCTTTTCCAGTGGCTTGCAGCCTAGGTAATACAATGAAGATATATATTTATTTTTCTACGTCATACACAAAAAATGTCTTGGCTGTTAAGTACTATGATTTTCAGCCCATAATTTTCAGTTATGCCTTTCTTTTCATTTATCATAATATATAGTGACATAATTAGTTTTATAAAATACTGTATATATAAGATAAATATACGAGACATTGGACATGTATTTTTCTATAAAAAAAAGCTTGTTAATGTTACTGGCTGTACCAGTATGGCTTTGACAAATATCATATCTACACACAAGGTAACTTTTATTTTTGTCTTTGCTGCTTCAGTTAAGCCAATCCAAAACTATTACATTTGCATCAATTTTGTTCCCCAATTAAATGTCTTTAACAATATTCTCCCCACAGCTTCATTCTGTTTACCAGGTGCTGATGTGCTTTTTATGCATCTAAAGGGCTGAGCATCTGTTTCTATGGGAAAGTTCCATTAGACCATTATAATCTTCAGTTAATTGCACAGCAAATATTTATTCTCACACATCAAATTAATGAAACAAGTTCAGTGAGAGAAAGACCACATCAGCTTGGCAAAAAACACCTATCAGGCTATATAAGCCTCTAAAGGCATTCTTGGCAGAAATCCTATATCCTGAAGAATTGTGTGCCCTTGGGAATACTGTCATCATTTAATTACTAGATGATAATGTTGTTGCAGGTTTGTTTATTGTTGTTTTGTTTTTCACCTAGAAGAACTATAAAAATATATTGGTTTTCTGTGTTTACTAATGTGCCATGCCATGGCTACAACAGTATAATTGAAGAATGATCATTTTCAAACTTCTAAACCCATCATTTAATCTTAATATCCAATAATATTAATATTACATTAGTATTCAATATTCCTAGAGCTTTACTCCTCTTCATATATAATTGTGAAAGGAGCTTTAATAATCCATTTTCAAATCCCCCACTTTGATTACTCTATAATAATGACAGTCTCTTTCCTGTCTAAGAGCATTGTGGATGTTTTTCATGTGTCTGCAACAATGATAGTTTTGCATCCCACACATATCTCTGTATTTCCTTCCCACCAGTGCTAATATTCCCTGTACTGTGTTGTGTGTGAAGGCAATGACATTATATGCAACTTCTTGTAGCAACAAAGGACAATGATGCATGAAGTCATAAAATCTTTTTAAGCAGAGGAAGCAGAAAGCCTAAATTGTTCTCTGACTATTTGAGTTCATTTTGATGCCATAATATTCATGCCATTTTCTTAACATTAATTTCTGAGAACCTCATAAATATTTATTTTTGCTTGCACAAGTTTTGCTTTTTATGCAATCTCCTTCTTCTGAAGCTGACCCAAATGTCGGTGCATGGAGTTTGTATGACATATAACAGCTAATAGTCTGTCCATAGATGTTCAACTTAAACAACTAGGAATTAATTAACATTTTTATTAATAGAATTTAATATCAATTACCTGGACTGACTAACCCTGTTTATTGAAACATGGAGGAAAACAATGACATATCGTTGCTATGCTTTCTTTTTTTTCCTTGAAAATGTTTAAATCTCAGTTAAAGATATACCTTTATCCAAGGATGATTTGCTTATTATTTATTATGTGAAGCACACATAGAACTCTGTCCATGAAGGCAGAAAATTTATTCTAAGTTCTTCCTGGCTGTACATGAAAAGGTAACCACTTTCACTAGGAGATACGGTCACTATAAATTAGGAGAGAAACCCTTGGAAATGCAAAATTCTTTAAATCTTTAAATAAAATCTGCATTTTGTTTGAAATGTGGATAAGAAATGTCTTCTGAAAATAGATGAGTTATTATTTTCAAGTCTTGTAGTGTGGAAGGATTGGGATAAGCTAGGACTTTGTCTGTTGTCCATGGGTTAGATAGTTAATTTAGAAATGAGAACTAGCCTAGCCACAAAGAATTTCTAAATAAAATTTTTTAAATCTTATTTCTTATTGTTGTATCAAATTTTTAGGAAGAAATATTCCTCATTTGAGCCCAAAACTTTTTGTGTACTGAAAAATTCAATTAATAAAATGGATTTTAAAAAGCATGTAAAGAGTAACACCTAAAAATAAAGCCTTCCTATATTTAAGTATATAAGTATATGTATATACTTATTTTATATATTTTTATCACTATTTAAATACTGTCACACTACAGAGATGTAATGTGAAGCATTCAATTTTAAAGGTGTTGATTCCAGTGGGAATTACCCTTGAATATGTTATCAGTCGTCAAATTGCCATATGCTTTGGTAACGATTCATTCTGGGGGGCAGACTAAAACCAAATAGAATTTTTTGTATCCCTAAAAAAAACACCAGATACCCGACAACAAAGACCACTCAGAAATATTACATGTCCATGTTATCTTTCCCAATTTTACCTTGAAATGATGGATAGGAATACACAATCCAATATATGGAACATATGGAACCATCTGCACCTAAAATAGGCTTTCTGTGATATATGTATTACTGCAGAATGTGATAAGGAAATGTGGTGTGAAATTTTCACCTGGTTTCCTCAGGGGATGCCTTGCTTTACTTTCACTAAGGATTAAAGTGACTTTCCCAAAGTCTCATGGAGTGAAATCTTAATATTACACCATTGAATATTCTATAGGTAAGGAACAAAGACATAGCATTAGAAGTTTGGTAACAATCAGTAAGTGCAAAGAGGAAATAGGTATCAATGAAGAAAAAGATATTCTTGAAAACCTCCCCACTTCTCTGTCTCCCTCCTTTCCACTCCCGTGTATTACCTATGCTATCTGATGTTACAGAGAAATATTCATGAGAGATGATGTCCTGGTCTAAGTCAGATCAGTGAAGAAAAACAAACAAGCAAACAAACAAAAAAAACCCAGCACATGAAATAAAAGCAATCTGTAAAATCAACTTAAGGCAAATCAGAATATCTTCACTGTGAAAAGCTTGCCACTGGCATAACATAAACCAGTAGACTGCTCATTAGTAGCAATAGAGAGCCACTGTTTTTCTCCTTTGTGTATTTTAGAAACTATTGTACTGTAATCTTGAAAGCAGAAAATTCTCAGCTGGCTAAAACTGTGTCATATCAAACATATTGCAATAGAACTGTATATTTGCTAGAGTGTATGAATAAGGAAGATCAGAGGCTGCACAGGTAGATAGCAAAAGAGGAGGAGAGAGAGAAAAGAAAAAATGTGCAGTTTTCCAGCGGGAAGGGGATGGAGACACTTTGTACAGAAAATTATTTCACAGTCACCAGTTCTGATTACAACCTGCCCAGCTTGCTCTCACTCCTTCTGCTCTGGTTGCAAAGGCTGAGATTTTTGGGTGGCACTGAAATCCCTGTCCAGGACTCCAGGCTGTGAGGAAAACCAATGAATGGAAAGAGCGGGAAGCAAGCAGCGGGCTTTGGAGAAGCTTCAGTGAGAACTCCCTCCAGACTTTTTCTCTTGGGCCGATTATCCTCCTAAACAAGACTACCCAGTGGTCTTTTCGAAAACACTTGACTGGAAGAGATCTTTCCTTACTTCTACTGGGTGGAAGAACAGAAAATTCACGTGATAACATCAGTCCTTGTTGTCTTAGTGTACCAACAGAGATCTCATAAATCATTTTGTGAATTCCATCTTCTTTTCATAGTTTAAAGTGGTTCTTATCCAGTGCCAGTTAGCAGAGCTAAATCCTTCACTAACCAAACTCTAACATCATTGAAGAACAAGAACAATGAAATATTTGCGAAGTTTTTATTGAAAACTAGATCCAACTTCCTACAATTTTTAAATCCCCAGGCAATCCCATTTTAGTCCCTGAAAGACATTTTTCCCATGTTTTTCAATTTGTCTTACAAAATATGTCTCAATTTTAAGACTTCAGTAGGTAAATTAATATAGAAAATGTATCACTTGGTTCTTTTGTCTGTCATTCTCAGCCACACAATGTCTCAAATTCAAATGCAGATCTCCTACAATTAGTTTCCTCCTTATCTCAGTTTCATAAAAGAAATACAACCATGCAGCATGCTTGTTCAATAGACTTCTATTTTTCAAGTGACACAAAGAAAAGTATAGTTATTATTCTTATTTCTTAGACATGTACAAAACCTGAACGGAAACACCTTCCTACTCAGAGGCACAGGATATTTTATTTTCTGTTACTAGGTGTGTACTGAATGCAAATTTTCTCCGTTCACTTACAAAGAATTTTTCCTGGTATGGAAGGACACTTTTGTCAGAAAACTTTAAGAAAATTGTCAGGTTTCTCCCTGACTTAGTCAGTAGAAGTATTTCCTCTGCTTTCAACAAGACAAGGATTTAAGGCTTAATTTTCAGTCAATTTTTCTATGTATAAATTTGTACTATTTAGGAAATGGTAAAGAACTTTTTGAAATCAATCTAAAAAAATCCTTAATTTAGTGAAACTTATGTCTTCTGAAGCTTTGTATTCTCTCTCTTTTTGTGTATTGTTTCAGTTTTTTTTTTTTAATTTTAAAACATTATCACTTCAGTTCCTTTATGTGCTGGATGAGTAACTGCTGAGAATGAACAGTTATTTCTTATAGGCCTCTTTAGTTCACAAACTGAAGTTCAGCACATGTGAAGTGTTTCCACACTTTTCTATCATCATGCATTTAAGCTTTCTTTTGTTATTTTCAAACATGTTGGAGTTAAAAGCTGTGTTCTGAATTTGATAGCTGGAATGAAAAATATAAGGAAAAAAAGAAAATTAGCACAGGATTAAAAGCAACAACAACAACAAAAAAATACAAATAAAACAAAACAAAAGAAAACTATTTGAAGACAGAAATATTTTAGGAAACACAAACTTTACTCCTAAATAGGATAAAACTTACAGATATAACAGGAAATATTATTTGTCTTTTCTCAACATTATCAAAGATTTACATTAATTTTTGCCTATTAAGAGAAACTTGGATATGTAATTTTCCCTTCTCTGTCCAATACCTCAATTCTGAGTAAAATAATATGCCTTGCAACTGAAACCATACAGTCAAGAATTTCTCTGTATTACGTTGTATACTCTAATTTGTTTAGAAAATAAAAAATGCTAATAATATAATCATTCATGTAGTTTTTCTATTAGTATTTCCTTTGTGTTCATTGAAACTTACTTTATTCTCTCTGTGTGTGTGTGTGTTTATCTGATGAGAACATGATGCTGAAAAGCAGAGGAGAAACCTAAGAGTGACTTAAAAGGAGATGTGCCTGCCAAAGAAAGCTCTGGGAAGTGCTGTGACACACTGAACTGAATTCTGTCTTAACTGAAAACACCACTAGGAATTATCACCTTTCAAAACAAATGTGTTAATCAATTTTTTTCTTGACCACTTGTAGTGAACACATCTTGGGCCCAAGGATGATAAAGACGCAATGTGTGCTTGCAGGGGGGTTGCAGGAAAACCAGCTCTGAAAATGGCACCTCAAACGATAAGACAAGCTTCACATCAGCTGTTTTACCTTTTACTGCCACACCCACAACTCTTCCTGTTCACATTCTCACACCTGCATCTAGTGAAACCAGTAAATAACAATTATTTTCTACATACTCAGAACATCAGTTTATGGCACAAATGTTACTGACTTACCAGGAAGCAGTTCTCACAGATTCAGATGTTAATATGGAAATGAGACCAGAAGAGAGTCCTTTGTGTTAAAAGGAAGTGTTGGTTCCCTTATAGCACAGCTACGGGAAAGATTTTTTTAAAGTGAGCCATCCCCTTTGGAGTTTTTTTGCTCAGTATAAAAACAGGAGTTCCAAGGTTAAAAAAAAAATACACTGCAGAAAGTTTTTTGTAGTTTGGGGTTTTGGTTTTTGGAATTTTTTAAATTAAAATTTGACAAGCCATGAACTCATGGACTTGTGAATTTCAAGGTGCTTGCTTATCTTTGCCTCTTGACAGGACTAATTTATAGTGGTGCCTACATTTCCATGGTGTAGAGGGAAGAAGGAAACCAGTATTTTTTTATCAATGTGAAAGATGGGTAATACATAGACCAGAAAAAATAACTTCGAATTCTGATTTATTTCAGCTGGTGCAAAATCTTTTAAGTTTATCAAAAAGCATTTAAGTAGTATCATGTAAAATACATTGCAGCTACTATTACAGTAGCAGTATGTTTGGGTTTTGTTGTTCAAATTTTGCAGTGAGCTGAGATCAAAGCTTTTAATATGATGCAGAAAGTTGTTGTGGGTTAGATTAGAACCCACTCAGGTGTGGTCTCCTATAAGGAGAGTTATGCTGTAGATCTACCTGGATTGGTAGGTATGGGAATATGAGAAGCAAAGTTATTATTTCTGATTGTAAAAGTTGGAGAAATATGAACAGTTGTATTAAATAAGTCTCCATATATTAATCTTAAAATTGAGACTACTTTTGTGCAGAACATGAGAAAATACTGAAAGAATTATGCCAGTTTGGGCCTAAAACTGGAAAAGACAAAGGAAATTAACAGGTAAACATAAAATGTTCCTTTACACATTCTTTTTTTATCAAGTGAAAGGCAGGTTATGAAATGCAGTAGGTTTTCGAAATTTCCTTGCTCCTTTGGAGGTCACAAAATCTGTCCCAGAGTATCTGTTACATGAAAAGACTGAGCCTTCACTTTGGTACAAATATCCAAAGTACAATAGGCTGCTACTTTTGAAATTTCCAATTTTACATTTTTAGAAACTCTCTGGTCTCAGCCTTATCTTCCAGGAACCCACTTAACAGAGGTTTCATTGGAAAAAGTAGAACAGACTATAGTCATTAAATATGTTTCCTGTATCACCATTAGAGATGCATTGCTAATTATGTAGCAAATGTCAAAAGACTTTTTCTGCCCAGCCACTTCTCTTGCCTGAATATAGTGTCATTCTTTCTTTTTCTTTGTCTTTTCAAACATATTCTTACCCTTGATTTCACTATTTCACTATTTTATATATATATATATATATATATAAAATTTGTCTGCAATATAATTGGAAGATTGATTTTTCTCTTGCATTTTTACATGCAGGAATGAACATCTCAAATGCATACAAATTATATGAATCATCTTTCATTTTGAACTACATTCTGGAATTCATATACAGAAACAACAAGATGAAAAGAAAAATAAAACCTTAGATAATGGAGCCAATATACCTTTTTATTTTACAGGGGGATAGGTAATTCAGTATAATTCTATGCAAATATAAAACATTAATCCCATCAAGTACAAAAAGTGATATTCTGTATGCCCTGAAGAGGCTTATTCTTTTAAATGTTATGAAATAATTGGTTTAGGAAACAAACAAAAATTAAAGTGATAAATTGTCAGAGCCACAATTAATCAATCCCTCTTTGTTTTTCATTTCACTGCAGTAGCCCTTTGACTTCACAACGGTTTGACTAGATTTCCTCTTGCCTGCCAAACAAAAGAATTTCTTCCAGGAACAAGCAATTCAGTTCACAAACACACAGCATGTAAGTACTCTGAATTCCTGAGAGTACAGAGGAAATACTTTTTTTGACAGAATAAATCTGACCAGCAGGAAATTAGTTTGGAAAACAGCTGTGGCTCTTAATATTTAAAGAACTTTCCCACTTAACTTTCCCAGTCAAACTGGAAACTCCTGAGTTTGCACTGTTGTGGGTTTGTTTCTTTCCCAACCAAAGGTCTGAGGTAGCTTCAGCATTACCTTACAGGAAATATTTTGATAAAGAACCTGTCTTATGTCATGTTTTGGGAAAGGAGTCCAGGAAATAGGTGAGGGACAAAGAGCATACTGCATCTCAGTGATTCCCAGCTGTTGTTCAGTGTGCTGGGCAATACTGTCAATGAATAAAAAACGTTAAAGAATGTGATATCTTTAGTCGTAATTGCAAATAAAGATTAAGGAATCTGGGTTTGTGTTCTCAATATTGTCTCAAAGATTTACTTGCTCTTGGTGCAGCAGTCATCTGAGGCTGCACTATCCATGCACACTCCCTGGAGACATCCACATTGCCATTAGTGGGATGAAGATATCTTTGACTGCACTTTTGGCTACATGAGTTGAGTGCCAAACCAATGGTTTGCTTGTCACCTTTATTCCATATAATACTCCGGAACCTTCATGCTGGTAGCTAACTGATAGAAACCCTATGTGCTAAATACTAGTTTTGAATTCAGAAGCGCTTTTTTTTAATCAGAAAATTTGTAAACAGTGCTAAGCATTGGTGAAAACAAAATGTTCCTAGAAAATTCTATTTGAAAAGTATACCGAAAGTTATTTGTCAAATAATATGCTTGTGAATTATGTAACAGTCCTCTAAAGGCAGTATTACAGAAGTGTTCCAGAATATCTGTACTTTCTTTAGATAACTAAACTTTGCTAGGAAATTTTATTTCATTTTCTTTCATTTTATTTTCTTTCACTTCATTTTATTTAATTTTATTTTTAAATAAACAGCTTTGTGTGTGTCTGGTTTTGCTACCTGATAAACACTGCATCTGGTGGTGGGATCATAGATTTTGCATATTACTATCCATTAACTATACATAAGAACTGATTCTTACTCTATTTTATTCATTTCGGTATTTTCTCCATTGGTACATTTTATCAAGATTTCTTTTGTCACAATTGCTAGCATGTGGTTATCAGGGATATAGTATTAAGATTTACATTCCTTTCTTGTTAAAATGGAGTGAAATACTTATCTCTACTCCTAAAATTTAAATGCACATCATACACACAGCCAACACTATTGTATCAAATAGAGGATGCAACTTCCATTTAAAGAGAAGACCACTAAGAGGAACTGTAACTTGAAAAAGGAAGTAAGATAGGATATTTATGCTATGCTGTTGCTTGTATGATACCATATTTAAATATTGATTTGACATTTGACCAACGGAGTACATTGCATGAAATAAATAGTTAATTTCTCTCTACACAGTAAGGGGGGAACTAATTGCCCTAGAAAGCAGCACACGGAAAATGATGTGTTTAGAACCATCTGGCCAATATGGAAACTTATGATTCTGCACTGGAAATCATAGTTCTTTGTGATCAACCGTCTCGGAGTTGCTCCTCCATCCATAGACAGAATTGTTTCCTGAGGAAAATTACCCAGAAGCATTTCTGGAAAATGGAGTAAAATCGGACTTCATTTTTCCACCCAAACGCATGGGCGTCTCAGAGAACTTCCTAGTCTCAGAACATGCTCTCTTTCTGGTCTTTTAGGACCCAGACTGCACTGACAATTCAGAAGCTGCCATTAATCTTTCTTTCCTACTTTTGAAATCATAAGATAGCTAGTGGAGCATGCAAAGAAGCTGTGCCAATACACTCTCCTATTGGGAAAAGCATTTGTTGAACAAACAGGTTGAGACCTGTTTGGATACTTTCAGTGTGGAGACAGCAAGTGCACAGACAGCCATTGTGTTTAGCCAGCTGTCCAACCACAACCACAACTTCCTGCTCTTCTCTGTCTTCTGAAAGCTATCGTCAACTTGACAACTCCTTTTGGAGTACAGAAGAGCTAGAGTAGAGTCCAGAGCAGTAGAGTACAGAAGCACTAGGTACTACATACTTGTACGTGAAGTGTAGGGACTGCTCACCATTTCTTTCCTTCATGCGTTACTTCAATGACAAATGAGCATGGATGGGAGAAGTACCTGTCAGTCAGAAATAAAAACAAACAAACAAACAAACAAACAGGTTTTGAAGTTTAGAAATTACAGATTGTACTGTTGATGAGACAGAAACACAGCAGCATCTAATTGACTTCTATTTGGCCCTTATAGTCATCATTGAATACCCTGAGTCAGAAGGGACCTGCAAGGATCATTGAATTCCAGCTCCTGGCCCTGCACAAGACAAGCACAAGAACCATGCCAGGTGCCTGAGAGTAGTACAGACATAAAAATCTATTATTATTATTATACGTATCTGTATTTTACAGACCGACTTATGTGAAATGACTTCCCCAAAATGATATCATGCCCAAGAAATAAGGTGAATTAAATTGTTCTTCTTTCATTTTTATTCCGGTACTTCTTATAGTACAGCTGACAGAACTTTTAAAACTTCCATGTCCCTGAGGGCACCACCGGCCCTCCAAGGCTCCCCCTGCCCCAAGCCCAGGACCCCCGTCAGCTCCAGCCCGGCGGTGCCGCAGCAGGGCCGGTCCCCAGCTCCCCACAGCCCTGCCCGGCCCTGCCATTGCCCCGCCGAGCCGGTCACAGCTCCCCACAGCCCTGCCGTAGCTCTGCCGTGGCCCCGCCGAGCCGGTCACAGCTCCCCACCGCCCTGCCCTGCCCTGCCATGGCTCCGCTGAGCCGGGCACAGCTCCCCACAGCCCTGCCCGGCCCTGCCATGGCCCTGCCATGGCCCTGCCGAGCTGGGCACAGCTCCCCACAGCCCTGCCCTGCCGGGCACACCGCTGGGACACGTCCCATCCCTTTCACTAGGGAGGTGCCCAATGGCCACCCCTGGGGCTACCCCGGTGCACCCCGGCTGCCCTGCTCCTGGCTGGGAGAATATGGGCCCTGGCTGTCAGGATATGCCATCACCAGTCATGGGCAGATCCAAGGTGTCCCGACAAAAGCTTAAAGCATTTTGGAAGCTGAATTTCTCGTGTTGTGTCTTCTATCACTTTATCCTCTAAAACAGACCATGTTCTTTAAAGACTCATTGCACAGGGAGAAGTCTAAGGACACTTTCACTTTGCTTTTTACCATACCAGCATCTACAGAGAGGTAAGTGTTGTCTAGCTTCATACAGCATCTCAGTGAGCATTTCCTGTCCTTTTGTACAACTTCAAAGTGAATTAAAATGCTTCTTTCTATTTTACTGAATTCTTCATATCTGTAGGTCACAGCAGTAAGGTTCTGCCATATGATGATTCACTACTTGTTCTGCTTTGGAGACTCTTTTTAGCATTGGATAATGATGTTCCAGGCAGAAAATTCCATCAAATAATCTATTCCGTTTTGTTTATATGTTAAATGTACCACAACGGTTACTTCGAGTGTCATTTTTGAAAAACTATTTCCAAAAAGAGCTTTGGTGGTTAAAAATTATGCTGGAAGGGTGGCACGTAGGTCCTGGTGCACTGGAGGACCACTGCTAGAGCACTGTGTTGCTTTGTCCAGCCCTGCCAGGGATGGATTGACAAATATTTATGCTCAAGGCACAGAAGAAACACAGAAAGTGAAAAACAAAGAGGGTGTTGAGGTATTGGCAGAGGGAAGCAAGGCTGGTTTTTGTTTTTCCACTGAATCTGTAGAGCACAAAATGAGTAAGTGAGAAGTAATGTGAGACAGAAATCTGAGAAACGGGTGTAGTCTTTTTCCAGCAGATCAATCTCTTTCAATTTCACCTCCCTTTCCATCAGAGATATAAAGGCTAAAAAGTATTACTGTATAACACAAATCCAAGATCAAAGAGAGTCAGTTAGGAAAGAGTTCTTCCTTTCCAGAGAAAGAGGAACAATGGGAGTGAACAGGCACTGGGATAGATATCCGCCTTTGGATTGGGAGTTTGACTTCAAAAAATAGTAGAAAAGCTCATTACATATGTTCTGTGAAAATAAGTGAGGAGATATTTCTTTTCAAAGAAAAGATGAATAGCATTCTGATAATAATGAATATATAATTAGTTAATTAGTAGAAAACACCAAAGACAAGAACTTTACGGTTCATTTTATCTAGTAGTCCTGAGGCAATTTAGTTGTTAATACAGTGATAGTTTTTGTTTCTATTGTGATCTTAATGAACCGGAATACTTGTGGCAATACTGCAGTTGTTTTCCAATATAAGGTTTCATTCTGTTCGGAAGAGAAAACACGCTCACAAAATTATGAGAAACATAAATATTAATAATAGTGCTATAATCTTACATTAGAAATTCATCCAAGTTCTTAAAGCTGTATTTAATAATTAGCAACTGTACACTCAGATACTATTGAAAATTATTGAAGCATTACTTTAGTTTCTTGTAGTTTATTAAAAGAAAAATCTAGTATTTAATAAAAACTAAATTTAAAAAAATAAATAAATCTGGCTTTATACACTTCTCAGTAGAACATAAAAGCAAGGAAATGTGTTGTCATTCAGAAATGGCCCACAAGTCTTTGTCCTCTTTATCCTCTGCAGAGTAGAAAACAGACAGTAAAAAGCCATTCTTGTGCTAAATTAGGAGAGTAAAATATGTCTCACTAAAGTTTGTCTGCATATTTCCATGTTTTTGCCTATACTGGCTTCACCCAGGGGTGCTAGATGACTTGAATTTGCTAGTTTATTAGGATCTAATGAAAGATGGGGCTTTTTGCCTATAACAAACTTTTAGTTTTTAGTACGTATATGCTTCAATAAATGCAGTTCAAATCTTGTTTAAAACTGTGCCCTTTCCCCCCGCCCCCTCATCAAAATAAGAATACAGAGGAATTCCTCAGACATTAAAAAATGTCCCAAACCTGAAATAACCCTCCTAAATTATAAGATAGAAATTAGAATAAAATTAGTATATGTAATAGATGTAATAGTTTCCAGCTATTAATCAACAGCCATGAGAGTACTCTGCTAGCCTGATATGCACAGATACTTAGAGAATGTGTTCACACAGTCATCAGCATTGACACTGCCTATGTGCCAGAATAAGAACTTAAAAATCACTCTGAAAAGTTAATGGCCATCCTCAGTTTTTACCATTTCAGCACATACATTTACCATTTGCATAGTGTCTATGACATCTATATTTTGAATGGTACTCATTAAAAGTTTTCAAAATGTATTTCACACAACTGTATCCATTTTATCATTGTCTTATAATTTGCTGCCTACAACCCATCAGTCCTTCCCAGTGCCATATATTATTTATACAGAATCTATCTTCATATTAAGATTTTTACACAAAAGCATTTTCAACAGTCCTCTCATTTCATATATACAGTTGCATGAAAAATTATGGGTATCAATTTAGTAAAAAGAATACAGTTTCTGTGTGCAATTTGGAAATTACCATAATTCATAATTTCTCACATTGTCATCTTTACAAGTTTTTGTTTGCAGGGGCTCTTTTATATTCACTGTTCTGCTTCTTGTGTGCATAAATTATGTTTGTGTTTGTAAACATACAGTCCTAAATGATTATGACTACTCTGTGCTATTCAAATGTAACTTAATCATGAGCACATGCCCAAACATAGGACTCAATTCTATTTTATACAAACACCAAAAATATGATGATATATAATTAAAAACAACCTTTACTTTTTTACTTTAATTATTTGAAGAAATATTTTGTCTGAAAACCTAAGAAGTCTTGAGTATCCACTAGATTCCACCAGACCAGGTTACTCAGAGCCTTGTCTTGGATACCTCCAGGGATGGGGAGTCCACACCCCTGTGGGCAAGCTGTTCCAGTGCCTCACCACCCTCACAGTAAAGAATTTATTCCTAATATCCAATCTAAACCTGCCCTACCTCAGTTTAAGGTTATTCCCCCTAGTCTTTTATTTTTATTCGGAGCCCCAGTGCATCCTGTTCATTCAGAGGTTTTTTGACTTTTAGCAGCAAAGAAAAAAATGCAGAAAAAACAAAACTTAGTTTAATGAGCTTTGTGGTGTAAGTATTTACTTTTGGTGCTCATTTCAGTGTGGCCCTTTGTATTTTTTTGTTAAAATTTCTGTCATGGTGTTTGTAAATCTCTTACCACAAAATGTACCTTTAAGGCCAGCACTACAAAACTTGAGGATATTAAAACAGGTGCTCCACAATCACAATGCAAGGAAAGAGTAAATATTACTTTTAAGGGCTACATCCCTCTGACTATTAAATGCCTATCTTGAACAAGCTTCTGAACTGCATGTTTCTGAATGCTGGGTGTTGACTAAGGCCAAAAGTGAATGAAATTAACCACTTTGGGATGACCATGGTTTTGATGTGAGAGATTCCAAGCCTCTCTTTCTCAAACACACCACAGAATTAAGATACATACCCTTGATTTCTGGAAGAATTTTATCATTGTAGCAGAGAGGATGTAAGTAAGAACAGATGGTGTGACAATGCAGGAAAGAGAAAGAGGATGAGCAGAGCTTTTGCAGGCCTCAGCATAATCATGGCCGCATGATTTCTCATGTAGAGACCTCATGTATTTTTCTTGGTTTTCTTTTGCCCCTACCCATCATATTTGTCTCTGTTTCTGAACTGATTTGTCATGTGTTATTCTTGAGTTTACATAGTTTTAGCTGAGTATTAGTTCACTTTTTGAAGGAGTGGTGGGAAATCCAGTGTGGCCAAATGTTTGGTTTTTTATGTTTGGTTTGTCATAGTCATATGAGTTTATTTACCATTGTATGGTTGGTTTGTTCACTTTCTTTTACCTGTGTGAATATTATTTTGTGGTGTGTACCTTTTGCCTTGCTGTGCTCCATCAACTCTTACACGGTCTTTTTCCTTGGTGTGATCAAAGGGGATTATTCAAAGTCTTATTCTCACACAAGTTATATTTGTGGAGGCAGATGGGCTACCACTTGGTAGAAAAGGGGCATAGAAAAATAAGAATCATTCATGCCAGGGTGCTAAAGAGATGAAGAAAACCACTGGCCTCTTCTTACAGAAGTTTGTCTGTTAGGTTTAATAGAGGTTTCTTTTGGCATACGCCCACCCCTTGTTCTTTGCAGATAGCTTTTTGAGAGTGGGAGCAAACTTACTGAGTTAAAACGGCAGGGAACAGATGATGGCAAAAGTGTATGATAACCAATGTCTTTTTTCTTGAAGGTTTTGGGGTTTGGAGAAAAGAAAAAATACCTTTCCTTCCCACCCCACCCCCAAGTTCTTGGTTAGGAAAAGGATTGATCAAAGAAATTGAAAAAAAAAATGTTTTTACTTAATTTCCAGCCTCCTCACCTGTACACATTATAAGAAAATAACATTTCCAAGGGGAGTGACAGAGGACGTTGCAATAAACAGAAATAATGTCTTTTTGTGCTGCGTGAATAGCAAGCTCATGTACTGCTGTCTGTGAAATCTGTCTTGAATAGCTAATGGCTGGAATAACCAATTTTCTAGCCATGGAGAAATAAACCTTGTTTATGATGCAGAGTTGATACTGCAGCTGATGGAGTGGCTGTAAGCTGAAGTTCTATGTGCATCTTGAACCAGACTGTGTTGCTTTCATTGCTCAATGGATCAAAACAATCTAGGAAGGCATGGTCCTGACTCCAGACCAGGTGAAATGGATCATTATTGTTTGTACACAGATTATGCAAAGTGCTAGTGTTAGGCTACCCCTTGGAGTCTCCAAGTACTCAGCCAACTGGATGAGCAGTTTTTTGATGCTGTGAGAGCTCAGGGCCCAGCCAAAGGTGTTAGTGACTCCTGGTTGTGCAGAAAGTGTGGCATTTATGTCAGTTGTGATGGTTACATTGTGCTATCCACACTAAAGATTTCATACACAATTCACAGATGATGTCTCTTGGGGCAAGGACGTCTCGGCCTACCCATGTTTGAACACCTTTGAACTGTGGAAAACATAGTCATTGTAAGTTTATCTGCAGAGAGGGTTTATAGCATCTATAAATCCACAGAATAAGGCACCCCTAAGAGGGTATTAGCTTTTATTACCACTTGATACATTTTTCACCTTCCTTGGCAACACTGGTTTTATGAGAAGCAGATGAATTGTAAGTGTGGCATGTGCTAGAAACAGCTTTAGGCACAGAGGGTTATCAGAAGACTTGCTAAGTGTGTTTAACATGTATTGGTCCCAGAATGGGCAATTAACATGCTGTAAACATACTCATTAATTGGTTGTTCTCTCCCTTGTATCATCAAGTTTCTCACTACAGGCAGAACCTCCCCTCTTTGTTCCAATATTTTGCAATTAGTCTGTTTTTACTGGGAATGTGCTTTGTTCATATTCTTCTTGCAGACATAGACATATTCTTCATATTCTTCAGAGATTCCACTGTCAAATCTGCTACTTACAGTGTTTATTTATTTAAATGAAACATGCTGATTTGCAAAGTGGGACAGTGGATGCAACTGAAAAAAAAAAAGACAAAACCAAAATTGTAAACCTGTTTATATCTGTATTGTTCAAGGTTGCAATATTCTTGCTGTTGCCGTTCCCACTTTTAAAGGCATTCAGAAGTATAATGCTGAAAATTGTAAGCTGACCCTCCCTGACAAACTGCTGTGGTTTAAGGACACAAACATTCACAGCCTGACCAGCCTTACAGAACAATCTCTCTGATGCCACTCTTGCAGCAGTCATCACTCTGCTGGACTTGGCAATTGCTGAACTTCTATAATTGCTTTGTCTAGTTTCGTTACCAACAGCTCAAGTGCCAAAGTCAATGCAACATGCAATGTTTTTTAGTCACTCAGTCAAAACTGTCCACATTGTTGTGACTGTACTCAGAGGTGGAGTTTCTGAAAGTAAAGTGCCATGTAGGGAAAGCACTGTAACAGGTTTCAAGGTCAACTGCAGGGTGCTAGAATTATTTTATCTGCTTGCAATCCACTTTTCATACATGTATGCCTCATTTTCCATAGTAATGGAAAAACCTGGTGTGGATCTTTTCACAAAGCCTCTTTAAATAGCAAAAGTATGTTTCAGACCATATTCCCTAAGCAGAGGGAACAAAAACAGCACAAGAACTGTGAGCAATCCCAGCAGAACATCTCAGAGACAGACTGCTGAGGCTGAATTGCCTGATAAACACTGACTAATGTGTGTATGGCAATCTTAGCTGAGCTCACCTGATTGCTGATTGCTGATGAGGACATCATCACTAACGTGCACTTTCAATCCTAAAGCAATTAAGCACAGAGGAGCATTAAACAGAATATAATCTAGAATGTATTGCAATCCAAAATATCAAGTACAGATAAGTTGATTTGTAACACATTTTAAAAAATGAATAATTTACTAGAAATTTGTATCAAAAGGCACACTTCTGCTGCATTGGTTGTAGAGGGTGTGTTTTCAGTTCATAAAGAATCTAATTTACTCATAAAAATGATCCTTTTTGTTAAGAAATCTCCTATACATGCATTTTAATATTGTTCCTCTTAAAATTTGTTTCAGAATACATTGATAAATCTACAGATGTGAATGTAAAGTAAGAAAATGTACTAGGCCAAGGCTTATTCATAGCATAGAATATCTGTAAATAATACCTTTTATTTGAGTTAAGCAGTTGTCTTTCATGTCTCTTTTGTAAGTATATAAAAAGGTTTGTGCTAATTAAGAAACAGCAATATTTGATTTCTCACAAACTCCTTTTAAATTGTAGTATATTGGCTTTTGTCTTCTGCTTGTATTGCCTGGTGTTGCTAATATCAAGTTATCTTAAATTTTAGTCTATCTTCTGTCAGATAGAAATGAGAATATGTTTCTGTTTCATTGTGTATGTTGTCAGTCATCTCATATGGTTGTATCTGTAACAGATTTGTCAGTTTTAATCACATCGTAAGTTTTCTTACATACACTTTGCACTGCAATAATAACAAATGCAAAAATTAAAAAATAATCAATATTTCATGCAGAATCATATGCAAAACAACCCTTTCTGAATCAATTTTCAGTTGTGCACAGTTTGCAGAACTTTCAGCATTTACACTTATGCACAGTGGTTGTTTTTATCGTAAGATCATAGAAACCTCCCTAGGAGTAATGACAAGATCTTTGCCTTGGTAAGAACAAAGACAAGCAGAAGTTTCAGGGTCAGGGAGGGGGTCCTAGAACATGAAATAATTACATAGAAAAAATTACAGTAATTATTATTTTTCTGTTTCATACAAGTTGACAATCCAATGCTTCTTCACAGGAAAGTGTATGGAATTCTATAATAGGGAGACTATGGAAAAATTAATTGGCACTTGTTACCTATACTTAGGGAACTGAACCCTGGCCTCTGTCTCGCATTTACCTGTCAGTTGTATCTTTCCCTTGCTCACCCTTAAAGAAGGATTAGCATACCATTCTTGTTTCTTCCAAACCTCGTCTACTAACACTCATCCATTCATAAGTATGCAGCAGGTAATTCAAATCCTTGTCAACCAGTCTGCAAAATCACTTTCCAGCTTCCTGCCTGCACTTCAAGTTTGGTTTGCTTTTTTTTCTAGTGCATTGATTTTGAGTACTAGGAACAGCAAGTAGGCTATTTTCACAACTCTGTGTTTAAAGACCTCAAATCCTTTCAGTGCATTTTTTCCTGCAGTCTGCAGCCTACTGAGAATTCGTTTTCCTAAGGAATGGTTGTCAATGCGCATAAACTAAACCAGCCTTGAGATAGCTTCCAACCCGTGGAAGTGGAAAAAGACTGGAAAATATTCATATTTCACACACTTTGGCTTTGTAGAGCTTTGCTTTGACTGAAAGGTATAGATTCAGTTGTCGAGATGCACCAAAGAACAAAGAAAATCTGGTAAATTTACTCCTTCTATTGAGTGCTTTTCTTTAGGAAAAAATGTCATGCTTTCTTGATATGCCAAAATGCTTTGGGTTGGAAATCCACAGAAATACATATTTACATACTGTCATTACAAAATGCACACAGATTACTAGTGACACTTAAGGATGCTATGTCATCATCAGATGATAATCTGATTATCTCACTAAAATAGAGCATCTGAAGTGTTAGACTAGAATATTTTCTCTTTTTAAACTGTATGTTATACAGCTTGTAGTTAAATATGCTGCAAAGCAGAAAAGACAAGCTAATGTAGACAGAAAATAATAGCTTGTCTTGGGTTTATAGTTGTTGAATTGGAAAGCATTGTCTCTCACAGAAACTGGGGAATAACATGACTCCCTGAACCACTGGGCACAAATGAGTGTTCTTGTAAAAGAACTGTATTTCAAAGCAATACAGTATATAACTGAATATATGCATTCAAATGGAGAGGAACTTAATCTCTTACAGTGGAAAGGGAATAATTTAATTTACGTGTCTACAAATGTATTCTTTTATCTGTGCATCAGAAGGTAAGTTCTGTCTTACTGAAGGATTTGTACTTCTGTATCTCTACATAATAAAAATCAGAAAGATAAGTAAATTCTATTGTATAAATATTAATCTTTTTTTTGTAAAGGCCAGCAATACCTGATCTCTTACAGTGTGCCAGGAAGATTACTTTTTTTACAGTATACTATGCTTAAACCCACCTGGGCTGCTTTCCAGCAGTGCCAGCAGTATTGGAATTGCACTAGAATGAACAGCTTGAAACTGAACTTAGGTTTGAACTCCAGCATTCAGAAATTGCCTTGAAGAAAAAGATAACTATAGGTTACTACAGGGAAGAGCAAAACAAACCTTTGTATTAGTTTCTTTTCCTTGCGTTACTACTTTGCAGCTTCAACAAAGGTCAAGTTTAATTTTCTTTCCTTTGTGAAATGTGACTTTGGACTTTACCAAAGTTATAACTTCTTCACAGCAATACAAGTAAGAGAACAACCCTCAGACTTGAGTTTCAGTCAATGGAAGAAAATTGAGTGCAAAATGGCATGTGTTGCTTATAACCCAGCTGCAGTGTTTGTGTTAAAACCAACTCACTGCAGCTAATAAAACATCAGCATTCAAATGCAATATCATGAGTGAAGTATCTGACTCTCTATATCTTCAGATTACCTTGGTGTTTGCTTTGGTGATCAGCTACTTAAATTCAACTCCAAGACCATTAATTATTCTTCAGCTATTACTAACGGTTTGACTTTAATATATGGACTTATTCCTGTAAGTCCTTGGCCAAGACTTAAGATTTATTACAATGATAAAATTTTCAGATCTCAGAATATTTTTTTAACTGAATGTGTTCAGAATAAGGATAACCACATATAATCTTGAGTGATACGTATATTAATTGTAGAAAGGATCCTATGTAAGATAATTCTATTTGAATTCAATTTTCACTTATTTCCTTGGATTTATAAAAGTATAAATGAGAACAGAATTAAACTCTGAAGATGACCATGTCCTCTGCTTTGGTGAAATCAGGTCTGAAATCAGGTCAATCCTATCAAAGTTACACTCCTTGATGTGGTGCATAGCTCCACTTCCTCAGCACTTCTGTGCCCCAAAACAATCCCTGCAGACCTCCCTTTCATGGGGCAGGTGTCTCATGGGGTTTGTGGAAGAAAAGGATGAAATGAAAAATGCAATTATTCTAGTCAGAATAGGTAGTATCATGAAGCTGGTACATTCGTACACATGAACAATGACTAAAAAACGTCCACTTCAGAAGTAGATTCATATTCATGTGCAAACTAATTCAGTATCTCTGAAAGCAGACACACAATCGACCACAACATGACGATCTAAGAAATCTGTTGAAGTATCATAGGTTGCACAGAGAAAATGATGAGGACAATATTTTATTCTCTTTTTTCTCTAGCAGAGGCAAAGTGAAAATGTTGCCATCCCAGAGTATTTCTTACAAAGTAGCCAATGAAAAATTAATAACCACATTTATGTATTCTAGCACTCAGATTTCAGCCTTTTGCTTCAAGTGAAACGTTCATTGTAGGTTTCTGCCCAAGGCTGGCTGGAGGGCATAAGCGTTTAAGCTCAAGCACACTTGTTTCAAAATTACTGCAGGGAGAGGAGATCACTTCTGAGCTCTGAATGATACAAGGTTCTTGCGCACAGGTTTGTGTCTCAAGGTCATTGGTCTCCATTTAAACACTCACACTGAATGATCCTGAAGACAAGATTTGTTTTTCTGATCTCTGCTTGGTGAATGCCAATGGCATTTTGGCTGATGGAAAAAAATTAGAGTGATTTTACAACTGAAAGAGTATTTGAGTCAAAACTGACACATTGGCATGTCATTCCAAAACAAAGGAGAGTTTCTAACAACACATTAGTTAAATGGGTTTTTAAAGTTTCTAGTTGTTAATGTTGTCAGTCAAAAGTGATGGACAAATAACCTTGATTTCAATTTGATTCTCTTTACTTACATCACTTGTGGTCATTAAATAGTTGTTTTGTCTGTTTCATTCAAGACAATGAAATTGAACATTTTATTGAGGGGAATAGAATTTGGCAGGAAACTGGAGCCTAGTATCCATTTTTTTGTAGTATAAATAGTTTGATAAATGATTGGTGATGTATTTTTTCCCAAGTCATTCTTAGCCCTTGTTTGCCTTACATTGATGTTTTTTTGTTTCTTCTCTCACTATGCCACAGCTGCAAAGATATTGTACCTTTTTAAGCTGTGTTTAGCTTCCCAAACAGACACATGCAGATGCTAAGAACACTAGACATAATAACTGCATCTGTTAATGTTTTTGTGTACAGAAAAAATACATATCTATCAATTACTGTATTTTTTTTCTGGGTAATACCAAATTGCAATATGTTCAATGCTTTATTTGCCTTGCTACTATGTAGTGAATATTTGGTTTATAAGCAAATAAAGACACTTTTAAATTAAAAAAAAAAAAAAAGAAAAAAAAGAAAAAGGAATAGAGAGACACCAGAAGCGAAGCAAAATTTCTTGGGGCAATAGAATGGGGCTGCTTCATTTTCGAAGTTAAGGATGATTGGTTTTTGTCATTGACAACAATGGAATAGAGATGTTACTTGAATTGGAGGAATTACTTTTTGTTAAAGGTAATTTTTAGATTTACATGCTCACTCTTAAAAAGACTTTTTCCATTTGAAAAGGAAATAATTTACCATTATTAAGATGAAAATTTAGCTCTGTGTTGACTTATGTACTTGATATTTTTAATTTGGCATTCTGGTTATGTGAAAAAATTTGGATAGTGAAATATCTACATTTTCATAAATTTTATTTAAGAGATATATAGAACCATAGAATAGTTACAGTAGATGCTATAGAACCACAGAACTTGGGTTGGAAGGGACCTTAAAGATCACCTAGTTCTAACCTGCCTGCTATGGGCAGGGACAACTTCCACTAAACCAGGTTTCTCAAAGTCCCATCCAACCTGCCCTTGAATATTTCATATATAAATATCCAAGTTTAGAAATGCGCAAGTAACAAATTTTAGATATTACTTTTATTGTAAAAAAATTATTTAAAGGAAAATATTTCACACACAAAGAACAGCAGGGCTTTTTAGTGGTGAGATAGTCTCATTATCACCAGAACCTGTGTACTAAACCCCTTTTCTTGAAACTTCTCAAAAAACATAGTTCCATTAAGTGTAAATTTACTTTGACTGTACAACCTATATCTTTGCATAAAGCCTTCATAGTATTAGTGATAATTCTGGCATAGTCTAATACTAGTTATGGTCCACAACTGAGACTGACAAATGATTTCTAAAACCTTATTGTGCTTAAAATGAATATAGTTTAGTGCTCATGATAATTTTTGCGGTAAGGTATTGGTGAAGTCATCTGTCTTTATCTGAGCAGCTCTTTTTATTCAGCATTCCCTGTAAAAATGTATGTGTCTCTGTAAGGATTACAATACTCTGCTACTTTTGGTAGTTATTAACATATTTTTTTCTTGGATACTTTTTTGAATGTGTTACTTTGAAGGTTTGTTACACTTGTGCATTTTTTTTCCAGCATGAGACACCTTTACTTCCATGGCTACAAAGCCTGGGTGGAGTCAGGGATGGAGGGCATGCCCAGAGGAATCCCAGACTTCCAGATGAGAAGGCGCCTTGGCAGGCAGAGAATGCTTCAAACTATTCCACTGCCAGTCAAACAGCTTAGAAAAGCAGGAAACCTAAATGGTCTTAGAATAGTCTATAACAGTAACATATTCTGTATTGAATTAATCATTACAATAGATATAGTTATTGTGGTAGATGAATGTTTAAATGACAGAGAAGTAGTTGCTTACTGAATCATACTGAAGATCTAATAACTGTTTTTGAAATGCATTTGTATTTAGTTAAGTATTAAATAGAATCATTGCTCACTTTCAAGGAACATGTATTTATTAAAACAAAAGCAAAAAAGGAAATAATGTATTTTTTTCTGTAAATAATGAGCAATAGGGGATGGGGGGAACAGGGAAAAATGAGTGGTCTTTGGTATATTCAAAAGGCAGTTACTAATTACTTAATTACATATTCTGACATAATTTTTAGTGATAGCAGTAAGTCAAAAATAATGAAGGTTATGTTCTTCCAAAATGTTGATTCAGGTCAGAGTTCGGGATTTATGGATGCCTTTTCATACCACAGAACATTTTTGCTTCAGTCTTAAATATATATATTCAAAATTGATTACTGTAATTTTGAGCTAGCACAGAATTCCTATATAATTTAGCCTACACAGATCATTTATGTGCATTAAACTATTTTATATCAATATTCAAAATGTATAAGAAAATATAAAGAACCTGATTCAAAGTTGGGGAATATAATAATTTTCAAAATCTGCACTCAGTCAAAAATACATAATTCATTATCTAGATACATAATCAATTCTATATTCTCCACATTTCTACCAGACTGGTCAAATGTAAAACAGAAAACTCAAAAGTAGCGATGGCCTTTGAAGAATTTTACTCAGATCATACCTGAATCCAAAGGGTTCCAATACCTAAAAGTATCCAGGCTCACTGGTGTAAGTCAAGTAAATATAAAAAATGAGAACATTGCAAGATTTTATTTCATTTCATGATTCATACTGCTGCAAATTGCAATATGCAGGGTCCTATATAGCAACATAAGCTAGATAGGTACTATCTACAAACCTTGAATTTGAGAAATGTAAAGAATTTAAAACAAGAATAAGTATAAAAAAAAAATCTTAATAAACAATTAATTACACTCTGGGAAAGGCAGTAGTCAGAGAAAAGGTCACGTGGTTCATATAAAGCTTCATAAAGCTTTAGAGTCTTCAAGAGATCAGGAAACACAACTACCCAAGGTGAACTCAGTGAGGTATGATTTATTTATTGACATTCTTCTATTCTATTTCAATTATTTTTGCACCCCTCAAAGCTAACAGTCAATTTTCTCTTGGTTCTGCACAAGGAACTTACAGGAACATGCTTCCTGGTGGAAAATCTCACTGCAGCCTTCACAAAAATAGGGAAAACATACTCTAATCAAGAAAGAGGATTCTAAGAATTTGCCTGGCTTCATTTTTAACTGTACCTTCTTAGAAACTTATGGGAAGTAGCCCAGGTAATACAGAAAGAGGTAAAGAAAACCTTACAAGGAACATGTCAAAGACCTGGGAAAGAAATGGGTCGAATTATCAGAATATGTTGAAAAAAAATCTAGGTTTTATAAGCCCCTGCCAGACTGCCAAAGATCAGACAGTCTTGTGTCTAATTATTAAAATAAATTATTAAATGTTCATTCAATGTCCTTGATCAAAGGTTATGGAACATCATCTCTTTTTTGAATACTTATTTCTGTTTGTCCAAATGAACTTTTCCCAAAGCAAGTGATGGGTAGCACTCAGCTGCAGAATTTTTTACTAACATTTTCACTTTCCTTGTGAAAACCTGAAAACTTTTCTAAAGCTTGAAGGTTGATTTTACATTCTCAATAGTGTGACTATTGCTAATGTCTCTTACTGAGCCCAGGGAGCAGTTACGAATGAAATGAGAACCATCTAATGCTTCCACCTTCTTCTAAACAGGTGGTCAGGATAGGAATACCTTTAGCAGTTGCACATTTACTGTTGAGCTGCATGAGACACGTTGTGTTGAATCTCATGGTCTGATAGTTACACTGCTATGGATCACTGAGCACTAGAAATTAAATTACAGTATCAGCTGTTCTGGCAGACAGAGCACACAACCACAAAAGAGATGAAATGGCTGCAATGTTTGTGAAATTGTTACGAATATAACTACAATATTTTTCCATAGCAGTGAATATAAAAATAAGAAAAAAATTAGTCCCAAAATATTGGCTGCTGAAAATGTACTGAATACCATGATCCAATTCTAGTTACTAAGATGAAGTTTTCATCTTCTCTAGTTAGAGAAGATGAAAAAAATACTCAGTGGTGTGTATGTAAGAACAATTTATTGTACATTACTTGAGAAAGAAGAAATCACTTGTTTTTCCAAAATATGAGATTATAGTGCAGCTGGATTGACATTAAATAAAATAATAATGACCTGATATAAGCTAGTTCTAATATTATATTTGAAATTTGAAGTACTGTGGTTAATGTCATGGACCCCTCTGGCAATAACACCTAAAGCAATGGCTTTTCTCCAGCAGATCTCCAGCAGAGCGTATGTAAGAACAATTTATTGTACATTACTTGAGAAAGAAGAAATCACTTGTTTTTCCAAAATATGAGATTATAGTGCAGCTGGATTGACATTAAATAAAATAATAATGACCTGATATAAGCTAGTTCTAATATTATATTTGAAATTTGAAGTACTGTGGTTAATGTCATGGGCCCCTCTGGCAATAACACCTAAAGCAAGTGCTTTTCTCCAGCAGATCTCCAGCAGAGCTATTCGCTGAATGATATTCATATGCTTGTTTTATACCCTTGAAATCTGAATCTCTACTGGGTAGTCATGATTTAAGACTGATTTTTTTACTGCTAAGAAAGCCAGGGCAGTAGATGAGGCCAAGCTGGAATGCAGAGCTGAGAGACTCATCCAACTTACAAAACTTGTTCTTAAACACTGAAGTGCCCTTTTTCAGCAAAAGATTCCTGTTTGCCTTGGATTTTTTTCTCCCTGTAAACTGATTTTTTCTAATTTTACAAAAAAAAAAGTATATAACATTTTGCAGGTGCAACTGCCATTTAAATGAAAAAATACTGTAAAGCAAAAATGCAGTCATCTGGAAGGTAGTTCTTTATTAGAAGGTGAAGCTAGATCAAGGTAATGTAACTTCCTTGAGATCTGAATATTTTCTGAACTGAAAAATTGCACCAGGAAGGATTTATTTCACATTTTTATGACTATACATTATTAATTTAAAAAAATGCTAGTTTTTAGAAGAAATATTTGGGAATTCCCTAAATCATGGACACTGCGTTTTAAAACAAAGCATGTGCAGGTACCTGATTCTTGCATTCTAACAGCCTCAAGACTAGAAGAATGGTAGTCCTTGCCAAATACAGGCCTTGTTTTTTCTAGTTCAATTTTTTAGTAGAATCTTGTCAGTGCTTAAATGGACTCTGTGCAGGAGGGAACCTCATTAATTTCTAGTATAGCAATACTAGACTGGTAAGAAATGTATTCATAAGCCTCTGATGTGTATGAGGTTATCATTAATCTTGGTACAACCAACTTAGGCAAAAATAATGTCAAAAATAATTCACTTTATGTATCACTCCAGTTTGAGCTGAAAAACATTCCAAGGTGAATAAAATGTGTGAATTCTGAAAAATTGTGGAAATAGATATGATTTTTATAAAAAAGTAACTTTGAAGTGTTTCCTTTTTGTTTTGTTCAACATCACGTGATCCTGCAATACAAGTTTTCTTACAATTCATTTTTTTTATAGCCAAAATATTCATAAGTACTACTAAATGTTACATATTAAATATTACAAAAGTGTACCGGGGGAAAAATGGGGTTACAATTTAACTAAAATCCTGTAAGTTTAAAAGTATATAAATATTTCATTAAAATTTTAAGGTGTTTTCAACTAGAATGTTCTAGAATAGTTTGTGAAACAAGATTGGTAATGCAGGAACATAAATGTCTTAGCATGTATTACTCTGTATATCAGTAAAATAAACAGTCTAGTAGAAATGGAATTTAAATGGATTTAAAAGAATTTTGGTTTATTTTTATGGCCTTTGGTACTACCCTTCACTCTACTTCTATAAGTATCTGATAGTTAGAGGCTTCATTATCATAACATCTGAAAATATTTTTATCTGCGTGAGAATGTGAAATATTAATCTATTTTATATATGGGCAGAAAAGGAACTAATGGGCTCACTCAATAGTAATCTCAGAAATAAAACCTTTGAACTGGTAAAGATTACTGTAGATCCAAATAAGTCACTGTAACGTTTTTTCAGAAAAGCAAGTGACTGCAAGTGTTACAGTTATGCTGATCTTTAGCTAGTGCTCTTAATGCTCCTTTTTACATTCCCTGCATGAAAATGATGGAACAACTAATCCTGGAAACCATTTCCAAGCGAATGAAAGACATGAAGGTGGTAAGGAATAGTTCACATGGGTCAACAAAGGGGAAGCCATTCTTGAGTAGTCAGGTCATCTACGAAGAAATATCTGTCTTGATAGACGAGGGGAAAGCAAAAGATATTGTCTAGCTAGACTTCAGTAAGGCTTTGAGTGCTGTCTTCCGTAAGTTCTTTATGAGGAATCTGATTAGATATGAATGAGCAGACAGTGAGGTTGCCTGAAACCTGACTGACTGAATGGGCACACAGTGGGGTGATTGGCAGTGCAAAAGGTTGCTGGTACCTGAACTGGCATTATACACCAGGGGTCAATACTGGGTACAATGACCTAAATGATGGGGCAGAGTTGTGCCCTCAGCAAGTCTGAAGATGACACTAAATTGAGAGGAGTGGCTGATATGCCATATTGTTGTACAGCTGTCTAGAAGAACCTCAGGAAGCTGAGGAAAGGGGCTGACAAGAACCTCATGGTATTCAATAAGGAGTGCAGTGTCCTACAGTTGGAAAGGAAAAACTCCAGGCACAAGAACAAGGGAAAGCAGCCAGATGGAAAGCAGCTTTTCAGAAAAGGATCTGAGGGTCCTCATGGACACCAAGTTGAATATGAGGCAATAGCAAAGGTCAGTGGTATCCTGGGCTGCGTTAGGAGATATTTTACCAGCAGAACAAGGGAGGTGTTCTTCCCTTCTACTCAGCACAAATACTTGTGTCGAGTTCTTGGCTCCACAGGACAAGAGGAATATGGAGCTACTGGAGGAACTCCAGCAAAGGGTCAGTAAAGGGATGAAAGAACCGGAGCACCTCTCCTATAAGAAGAGATCTGTGACTGCTTAGCCTAGAAAAAAGAAGGCTCACCAGGGATCTGCGTACAAGTACCTGAAGGGAAGGTTCAAAGAACACAGAGCCAGGCTCTTCTCAGTGGTTCCCAGAGACAGACAATAGGCTCTAGGTGGCCTTGCAGACTGTTTAGAACAAATGAGCTACAGAAGTCCCTTCCAACCTCAACTATTCTGTGATTCTGTGATGCAATCTGAGCTATTTTAGGAGGCTGACAGATGATATGAAATTTATTGTGGGCATGTGCTCTTCTGGAACGGAAAACTGGACACCACACAAAACTTAAAGTTTTTCTCCAGTTTATTTTACTGAAAAGATTATAAAATATATCACAGAAAAATCATCAAAAAGATTTAATTCATCAGTGAAATAACAATAAAATCAGCCAAAACAGTCTTATTTTTTTCTCTGCAGTAATTATTTTTTTTCATTTCATTAGTAATTAATAAATATTTATTTGATATGGAAAAAATATTTGTGCTGTTATTACTGACCCATAAGTTTCAATAGGCATGAAAGAATATATTGATAGTTCAGATCAAAAATATTATGGGCAATATTTATTCCCATATGCTGTAGTGCATTACAGTCTGTGAACCTAGCAAAAAATCAATTACAGTATGTTTAGCAAAATATAGTTTAGTGTTAAGTACTACTTTCCTTAACAGAATTATGAGGAATATTATGCATAGGTGGACTGAGTATAACACTAAAATATAATAAAATGTGTGGTAGCCAGAAACATCAAATTGATTTAAACCCATATATTTTTAAAGTTATTTACCAGGTTTTTATCTAGGCCAGGACAAATAATATATTATCCAAAATTTGAACCAAGCAACATAATTTGGATATTCAATCTCCTTGTAATATAGATTAAAAAATGACAAAGAGATTCCTGATTCATCTGAGCAACTGAAAATAAAGGGGTTAAAAAAGCTGCTTAGTTTTAGTGAAAAAAAATTATCGCATCAATTTATTGCTGTCCTTGTTAAAGAAAATGAAGACAGAATCTGATGAAGAGGAGAAACCAAGTATGACTGTGTGCATCACAGTGTAACTATATATGGATATTGCAAAATATGGAAATGACTATAGCTTTGAAATTTTTCTTTACATGCAAGTGCTTTGGATACCATCACTGAGATTCTGTCATTTGTTGGAAGTGATTTATCTCTCAATAGGCATAAAGCTAGTATTTTTCTTTGCAAAATGAAGGTTAAAATTATTAATAAAAGATCTCGGTACAGTCATTCCACTGTGTAGGGGCTGATCCATTGCATATATCAGATAACAGATTTCATAGAATCATAGAATAGTTTGGGTTGGAAGGGACCTTTAAAAGTCATCTAGTCTGACCCACAGTTTGTGTCTCTTTAATTATTATCTATGTAAAGGAAAATCATTATCATAAAAATAATGTGTACAGGAAGTTATAATAGTTAAATTCAACTACTTCCAATAAATAATTGCTTCCAATAACGTTAATAATTTAGTAATTTTTTTTGTCAAAAGTCTGAAACAAGACTTTTGCCTAGGAATCTGTGTCTCTTTATTAGTAAGTGATTGAATACTAAGTGATACTTGGAGATATAAGAAGTTAATAGGGGTTTTCATCTGAAATGTAAAGCATTTTATGTAAGCTTAGAAGGGTGTGGTAGTGTATTCTCCCCCTACTTCCTTGGGGCTTCTATGATCTCAGGAATTCCCATCAGGCCTTGGCCTTTGCATAATGATTTGGGCAGTAAAGTGTCCCTTGACCATACCAGGAACTCTTTCATGGCTACAGTGGGGGAAGTACTTTCTACAGCAGGGGCTTCTGTTGCCTGACCAAGCTGGGGAACAAGTGGTAATCTGCCATCCCCATCCACCTTGGAACATCACTTACCTTACTTGTATTCCAAGTGGAACGATGCCATCGTTACTGGATTTCTTAAAACTTCTGCCAGTTACCAACCTGGGTTGCAGTCAGGACAGAAGCTGACTGATGGATGGTGCTGTGCAGGGCTGGAGTTGGACTCGATGATCCTCGTGAGTCCCTTCCCACTCAGCTTATTCTTTGACTAAAGTCAATCACTTTGCAACCCCATAAACAATGGCCTCAAGTGACACCCTTGGAGCTCTCCTGGGCCGCAGTGGGCTGTGCCAGCATCTCCCTCAGAGTGGGACACTGTCAGAGCTTGGGAACTGCCAGGTTCACAATACTCAGAGGATCACCACTGAAAACTAACAATGGGGGCTGGGCTGATACCCCCACTCCTCAAAGGTCAACACTCATTTGGTGAGAAATGCCAAGAAATTTGAAATTAGTATTCACAGAACTCAAGAGGAATTTTTTAACAGGTACCTTTGTATTATCCATATATATAAATATATATCTCTTTGTGTTTATGTGCGTGTACGTGTGAATAGATTGAAATACCCTATATCAAGTATAGTATAAATATTGCCATCTTGGATCTATAATTGTAGTGAGACCCATTGACTCACTCTGGAAATGTTAAATTGTCAATGATTAAGTGCTGCTAAATCCTTTCGATATAAACTATTGAAAAAGTCTGAGACTAAGATCGGATTTGGCTGTACCCAAGCTCCATCAGGAGTTTAGAAAACACGGGTTTCTGCTCTGAAACTCATGACTCCAATGGGTGGCTCTCCCTCACCCTTTTGCATCTCTGGACTCTCTGTAACTCATTCTAGCTTGATTACAACTCAATTTTCCTTTGTATGTTTCATCTATGTAGTAAGTAATAGAGTGAACTTTGACATTGAACTTTATTAAGTCACATCTTCACAAATTTTTATGAAAACTGGTTTTGTTAATACATTTGACAGTGATTCTTTAAGTGCCCTAAACCACTAATTTCTGACAAAGGGTTAGAAGATTGAGATACAAGAAATGCTTGATTAATATTCTGGTTTATGTGTACCTGAATAATAGACATAATATTATATAACACACACAATAAAAAGCAATAACTTTAAAAAATTTAAAAAGCTAATGGTACTTGTAAAGTTTCTTTATGTCTGTTGTAACTAGATGATACAACTACACTCTCAAAGGGAACAAAATGAATCAAAATTACTGTAAACTCAGCTATGTGACATAGCTATGGATATTTTATTTAAATACAAATTAATCTTTATAGGTATTAAAAAATCTACACCAAACAATCAAATGTTATATTTGCATATATAAAATAGCTTCCTGCTATGAATGATGAGGAGTAGAGTACAGGAGAAAAGCATATATAAAATATCTTCCTGCTATCAATGATGAAGAGTAGAGTACGGGAAAAAATATCCATAATGCAACATCTTTTTTTTTATATCTTCTTCTTCATTACTTGAGCGTGGCTTAAAAATTAAAAATGACAGCAGAATATAGCCGAGGTTTGCTTCTTTGTTTGTTTATAATAATTCAAGCAAGAAGTGCATATACTCTCTCATTATGCCATTCTGAAACAACCTTAAGTTGAATAATACACTCCTCTTGAAGGAAATGAGAAGTAAATATATATTAGAAAGAGAGGGAGAGGAACATATGGAAGACATGTACAATGTTTGCCACAGAAATTGTGTCTTCTTTTCATAGCAGAGATGAAACAAAAAGGACAGAACAAGGTAATAAAAGCAATTTGGAAAAAACAATGCATGAATGCTTATGCACTGAGATTGTATTACACTGTGACTGACCAAGCTGCTCTTTGCAATTACTCTTTCTTTAGAAAGAGGGTAACACAGACTTTGAAGACTTCCGTTTGCACATGGGGAAGCTCTACAAAGATCTTTTACATTAAGAGTATTTGGGGGGGAGGGCGGGGGGCGACTATGTGCTTCGCAACATTCTTTTGTCCTTATTGCAAGTCACAGAATAAAACACAGAATATTTTTATTTTCCTAATTACCCCAGCGCCAGACAACTTTCCAATGTATGTATATACAGAGATTAGAAAATATGAATTAAAAACTATTTTTCTGCCTGAGTATAGGACTGTAAGTGGTTTTTAATATAGAATAAAGGCTTTTTTAGATGAGAATATGTCTTGCAACTAGCCTTAAGATACATATCAGGGCATCACCTGGCAGTGGTGATGAGCGGTCTCTCAGCTTTTAGCTATCTCTGAATCAGTGATGTTCACCCAACAACCAAGTGTGAGCTTCATTACTGGTAAAGACACAGTGCGGATATGCAGACCTAGAATCCTAAGGTATTGCAGCAAATATAACCTTTTCTTGGTTTTTTTCTTTTTTTTTTTTTTTTTGTGATACAACAGTAGAAATTTATGAGAAAGTGCTAGTATAGCCAATTTCACAACACGGGAGGAAGAAACTTAGAGGAAGCTAGAAAATTTAAACTTATCTGATTCTTGAAGACTCCAGAGGACAGAAGAAAATCAATCTTTGTGCTAATCTTTGGTTGCGGGAAAACAATTTTTCTTGCTCATACCAGATTAGTTTAAAATAATATAAATAAATAAAT
>VZTH01011775.1:0-30865 GCA_013397815.1 Aleadryas rufinucha | reverse complement strand
GTGTGTGTGTGCATGCGCTGTGTGTGTCCCCGCATGTGTGTGTAGATGTGTGTGCTCTGTGTGTGTACAGGTGTGTGATGTGTGTGTGAGTGAATGTGTGTATGTACTTGTGTGTGCTGTGTGTGTATGCTGTGTGTACACGTGTGAATGTGTGTGTGTCCCTGTATGTTTGTGTGCGCATGTGTGTGATGTGTGTGTGCTCTGCAGGTGTCCATATGTGTGTGAACACGTGTGTCCATACATGACACATACATGAACGTGTGTGTGTGTACATGTGTGTGTGCACGTGCTCTGTGTGTGTCCATGCCTGTGTGCCCACACGTGCATGCAGGGATGTGCTGTGTACACACACGGTGCCAGAGGGAGGGTGACGGGGGCTGCGTACATAACCCATGGAATGGTTTGGGTTGGAAGGGACCTTAAAGCTCATCTCGTCCCACCCCTGTCCTGGGCAGGGACACCTTCCACTGGCCCAGAGTGCTCCAAGCCCTGTCCAACCTGGCCTTGGACACTGCCAGGGATCCAGGGGCAGCCACAGCTGCTCTGGGCACCCTGTGCCAGGGCCTCCCCACCCTCCCAGCCAACAATTCCTTCCCAATATCCCATCCAGCCCTGCCCTCTGGCACTGGGAAGCCATTCCCTGTGTCCTGTCCCTCCATGCCTTGTCCCCAGTCCCTCTCCAGCTCTCCTGGAGCCCCTTTAGGCCCTGCAAGGGGCTCGGAGCTCTCCCTGGAGCCTTCTCTTCTCCAGGTGCGCACCCCCAGCTCTCCCAGCCTGGCTCCATGGCAGAGGTTCTCCATGGCCCCTCGGTCCATGCCCTGTGCCTGCACACGCAGGTCCGTGTGTGCATCCTGGATGAGCTGTCAGAGCTCTTGCCGTGACGGCTGTGGGGTCGTGTGTGCACAGCAGGACACGAGTGTGGGGTGAGGGGGGGTGCAGGGGGCTGGGGATGTGACAGGGTGTGACCAAGGGCAGGGAGTGACCCCCCGAGTGCGCCCGGTGTGGGGGAATGGAACGGGATCCAGGGGGATGGAGTGGGATCCTGAGAGTGAGGTGGGCGTGCGGGGTGCAGCCCCCTCGGGCCGCTCCGCGTCCCATCTCGGGCCGGCCCGGGTTTATGGCCGTTCCTCGCTGCGGGAAGGGCTTTATCAGCCCCGGTCCAGAGAGCAGGGGCTGAGCCGGGCTGAGTGCGTAGCCTTCGCACCTGCCCCAGGGCCCGCGGGGGGGGCGCGGTCCGGGCTCTGCCCAGCGCCCCCGGCCCGGCCACGCCCCCTCCCCAGTTTCCTCCGGGGGTCCCTGTCCCACGGCACAAACCCCCGGGGCGACGGGGGGCCGTGCCCCCAGCACTGCCCGGCGTTGGGGGCCGGGGCAGGAGGCAGGGGAGCGGGCACCGGGCGGACGATGCCGTGCGGTGTCCCGGGATTGCGGGGTGCCCGTAGAACTGCGAAATGCCACAGGATTGCAGAGTGCCGAGGGACTGTGGCTGTGCCGCTCCGTCTCTCAGCATTGCTGGCACTGGAGTGCACTTGCAGGTGGTTTGCGGGGCAGCTGGCTGGTCCCGCATGCCCCCGGGAGCCGGGCAGGGGCTCACCCCGCATAGCCCCGGGGTGTCCCGGGCTGGGGCTGCCCCGCCGCGCCCTGCGAACCTGCTGCGGCCGCCCGGCCCCGCCCGCTGCCCTTCCTCGGGAGGAGGAGGAGGAAGAGGAGGAGGTGGCAGAGGAGCAGGAACGGCGCTGGAAGGAGTGGGAGCGGGACAGCTCCGACGGGACGGGGGGGGCCCGGCTGTGCCCCCCAGCAGGTACAGCGCGGGGGGCGCGGGGCCCGCCCGGGATGGGGCCCTGGGGCCGCGCGTGGATCCGGGACCGCAGCCGCGTTCCCGTCCCCTCTGGAGCCAGCCCGGCCACGCACTCCCGCACCCAGCACCGGCTGTGACCCGGGCCGGGTCACTCCCCGGTCCAGGGATCACTTCCCCCGTCACCCCGGCCCCCGCTGCCCACGGGGGTCGCAGCCAGCACACGATACCATGGGACAGGCAAAGGGCTCATGCGACCGGGTGGGCTCTGCTGTCCCGGTCCCGGGCATGGCCTGAGCCCCGTCCCCACGTCCTCCCCGGTGAAGGGACAGGTTGGTGACCCTGGGAGCTGCTGTGCCGCAGGAATGGACCGTCCCCACAACCTGCCCCCTCTCCCCGAGCTGTCGGACTCGTCCTTCGCGCCGGGGAAGCTGAGGCGCAACAGGCGGCGAGTGCTGGGGGAGAAGCAGTGGCGGAGCCTGGAGGAGAGGGGAAGTGCCCGTCTGGGGCAGCCCAAGCTCACCAGGTGGGTGCTGGCACCTCATGGAGACACATCCCGCACCCCAGCCCCACATCCCACCTGTGCCTCTCGAGTCACCCCCTCCGATGCCTCCTTCCAGATCCAGGACCTATGAGTCCTCCTGCAAGGAGACAGAGCAGGTGGCCACGGGCAGGCAGGGACTCCCATCCCCCTCGGTGAGTCTTGGGGTACTGGAGCTGAGGAGCAGGATCCCAGCGCCAGCCCCAGCCCCATGGTCTCCGGTGGACGCTGTCTTGGGGCGGGGGCCGTGGGCCCTAGGCCGTGGGAGGGCTCGTCTCGGTTCTGTGGCAGACGTGGTGATGGAGCAGGGGGCTGCAGGATGCCGCGGTGCCAGGGCTGGCCCCGAGCACCACCTCCCGACCTCCCGCAGCTGAGCAAGCGGGACAGCAGCTACCGCCGGGCCTTCGGGGAACTCGCCGAGCAGGACGTGCTGCTGGGCTGCTTCTCCTGCGCTTGGCAAAGAGAGATGACCTACCACGGCCGCCTCTACGTATCCTCCCGCCACATCTGCTTCCACTCCAGCCTCCTGCTCAAGGATATCAAGGTGGTCTGGAGCGGGCGTGGGGCCGGTGGCACAGGCAGGGGCACAGGTGGCAGCTGGGAACACGGTGACACAGCCTGTCCCCTCTGGCACAGGCTGTGGTCCCTGTTGCTTCCATCTCAGCCCTCAAAAAGACCAACATGGCGCTGCTGGTGCCCAATGCAATCAGCATCCGCACGGCCAAGGGGGAGAAGGTGAGAGCGGGCACAGTGCTGGGGGGCAGCTTCACCCGGGGCTATTTGGAGTGCCATGGTCCCCATGGGCTCTGGGCCATGACCGAGGGGGTAGCTCTGGCACAAATCCCCTTCCCGCTCCCTGGCAGTTCCTCTTCGTGTCGCTGCGCCAGCGAGAGGCCACGTACCAGCTCCTGAGGTCGGTCTGCAAACACCTGCAGGTACGCAGGGGCTGGATGGGGAGGGGGGCTCCATCCATCCATTGCAGGGCACCTCTCTTCATCTCTCCTTGTCCAGGACAGTGGCCAGAGCCCTCAAGACTCAGTGAGCAATGAGGAAACCCTTAGGAAGTCTCTGGTAAGGCCGTGGGACAGAGGGCAGGAGGATGCAGAAGAAGGAGGGGTGGTCCCAGCCCCCTGGATGGGGTGGGCTGGGTGCAGTGGCCCCCAGGAAGATGGGGGGTGAAACATGAAAAGCCCCAGCCTGGGGTGGCGCAGAACGCAGGACCTTCCCTTCTTGTGGGTGACACAGGTCCCATCAGGTCCTGCCCATGTCCCCATGGCAGTGGGGCAGGTGCCTTGGGGACACACACTACGACCGGGGCTTTTCCTCTTCCAGATCTCGAGCCAGGCAGACCTGGAGCAGCGCACCCCAGAGCCCAACAGCCTCCACGAATCCCTGGGTGAGCAGCCACCCTGGTGCACCCCTCGCATGCTCACAGCCCCCTGCTCGTGTCACCATCCCCATTCGTGCCCCGCCGGCAGCTCTGGGCTCTGCCTCCCCTCCCCAGACACACACGGTTTGGGAGGGACCGCGCGGCCTTCGCCCCCCGACCAGCATCTCCCACAGCGCCAGAGAGTGCAGGATTGGCTCTTTGTGGCCCCGTGTGCCCCCAGAACACCTAGACCCATCCCTGAGGCACTCATCGAGTGTCTCCTGGTCACCTGCAGATGAGCCAAGCCCGAGATCAAGGCAAGCGCAGGAGGAGGATGATGAGGTCGCCCTCCTGGTTCCCAGCAGCAGCGAACGGGTGCCCTCGGCAGGGACACGTGGCCTGTGGGGTGGGTCAAGGGGCTCGGGATGGGGAGATCATGCTGGGTGTTTACACCCTGGCAGAGAGGAGCATGGACTCTCAGTGCCACTAACACTGCCTTGTCCTGGCAGGGCGACCCCACACCGTGCTCTGGGCCTGGGCCACTGCACTTTGGTCCCGGATAATTCCCCAGCTGAGCCCTCTCAACATCATCATCATCATCTACCTGCTGCTGTGAGTCCCCAGGACCTGCTCACACTCCCAGTCCCCATCCCTACTGAGCCCTGACACAGCCTCTCCAGGGTGGCACTGGTGGGCTGGGGTTCCCGCATTTCCCCAGGACACCCATTCCCAGGGCGAGCACACGGGAGCTTGACCATGGCACTGCTCCTGCCCCATGTCCCCACCCTGTGCCCCCTGGCTGATGCTGGCCTGTCCCCCAGCATGGTGGCCTTGCTGCTGTCCTCGGGGTACATCGGTCTGCGCATCGTGGAGCTGGAGCAGCAGCTGGCATTCATGGGGGCTTGGCCAGACCTCAATCTGTCACAGCAGTGAGTGGTGGGGCGTGGGGGGGCCTCTGTCCCCAGCACAGACCCCCTCTCACCCTGCCTTCCCCCAGGGAGAAGACAACGTGAGGACCCGGCTATCTCTAGAGCCCCAGCTGGGGCCTCGGGGGCTGCTCCAAGCCCTTCCTTGGCCTCTCAGGGGCCTCTGTCGCCAAGTGCCTTCCAGCCCCCCACGGTGCCTGGGAAGGGCACATGAGCTGTGAGGCTCCATCTCGCTCCCCCCATGTCTGCCCACCCTGAGCAGCAGCAGAAGGGACCCAGGGAAGTCCTGGGGGGACATAGAGAAGGGAAGCGGGGCTGGAGTCTGCACCAACCCTCACCCAGCCCTCCCTGCCAAGGAGGGCAGGCAGAGGGGGCCAAGCCCCAGGCAAGGAAGGGGCACAGAGAACAGAATATTTTATTAATAAAGATTAATAAAATCTGTATTGTATTAATACTTATCATTTGCTGGGCCAGATGCCACAGGATGAGCATGAACCAGTGCCCCATCATGCACCCCCTGCTCCCCAGAACAGACCAGGACACAGCAGGACCAGGGACTTTGACTCTTTGACTGGTGTGGGGAGGCAGCTCCAGGTGCTGATGTCCCAGGGGTCTGGGGAGCAGCAGGAGACCCTGAGCAGTCCCCCGGGGCGCTGGCTGCTGGTGACAACAGGGGACAGAGGGGAAGGGGGTGGTGAGGGTGCACCAGGGAGCCCCAAGGCCCTGCAGCTGGCCAGGCCTTGGCTCTTACCCTGCTCCTTCCTTAGGATGGGGCTCACCTGCCAGAGGAAGGGGTTCCAGCAAGTGCAGGGTCTCAGGTACACAGTGGGGACAATGGGGTCCCACAGGTTCTGATCTTAAGCTGGAACCTTATGGACCTTCTGAGCATAAGCTAGAACCATAAGCTGGAGCAGGGCTAGGGGCACAGCAGGACCTGCACCCCACAGCAGGATCCACCCAGCCCAAAGCCCTGGAGCTTAATCCCATTCTGGACCAGTCAAGGGGCCCTGAGGTTTCCCCCAAGCACCAAAGTTGGGAAACTGAGGCACTGAGAGCTCCTTGTTCCACTCTGTCCTCTGTGCCATTTCCTGGGCCATCCCTGCCCCAGATCCACAGCTCAGCTCCATGTCTGGGGCAGCAGCAGTGGGTGATGCCAAGGTCAGGGATCCTTCAGCTCCTCATCCTGCTGCTCAGCCCCATGGACCAGCTCTGCCCCACACCACCCAGCCCGGGGGGGTCTTCAGGCAGCAGGCCTGGTCCCTAGAGCATGAGACATTGGGGGGAGGGAGCTGCCAGGCTTCCACATCCCTCCCGAGGGCCGGAACAAGGCACAGGTGTGGGGGCACAGGGCTGCACCCCACTGGAGAGGTGTCCCCTGTCCACAGGGCTCCAGTGCCCAGGGAGGGGGTGCCCCTCCCATGTGAGGGTCCTACCTGCATGGGGACAGCAGGACTCCTGACTCGAGGGCCTGCGGGACCAAGGGGCTCTGCACCCCCAGCCACGCTGCAGCCATCTCCTGACAACTGGGCTGTGCCAGGCCAGAGGCCCCTTTTCCTCCTTCCTGCCATGCCGAGGGGCACCAGGCAGGGCAGGGAGGGGGGAACTGTGCCCTTTCCCAGCAGCAGGAAAGCAAACAGGAGCAGGAAGCTGGGAGCAATAAACCTCAGGTGAGAGCTGAGCCACAAAAGTTGGTACCTGCAGTGGTGGGTGGGGACCCCGGGGATTTGCTGCACCCTTCACTGCAGAGAAGCAAAGCAGAGCCATGGAGCCCAATCCCAATAAATTCACAACCTGTTTAATGCCAGTTCAATTGCTTTACATGGAAAAGTTACAGCGCGCTCCATGTTTGTTTTCCATCACATGACACCTGGGATACGATGACGCCACGAGGCCGCAGACTGTCACCCAGCTCTGGGAGGACCCTGTGCCTGGGTCAGTGCCCACAGGTCACACATAGTGACACCACCTCAGCTCTGCCCTTTTGCCTATTGAACCCGCAGCCGGTGACAGTGACAGTATCATCCTGAGACACTTGCACAAACCCACCTCCACACAAATACAGCTGGGAGCTCCTGCCTGGCAGCTGGGCAGAGAAGGTGGCTGTACCGGGCTCTGACAGCCAGGTGAGGGTGAGCAGCCTGTTCTTGCCATGCTCTGTCACCAACACGTGGCCACAGAACAGCCCCAGCCTGGGAATCACTAACCCTGGCCTGGGAATCACCAGCCTCCCTGCCAAGTGCAGTAAGAGAAGCCACCATGAGCCAACCTGCTCCCAAGGCAGAGAGAAAAGCGAGATGTAGACACAAGATGTAGTCTGGGAAAGTCCTTGTTAAGAGGGGACAATGGTGGGGGACAGAGCAATGAGGAGCTGTCCCTGCTCTGCAGCTGGGAGCAGCAGGCAGTGGCTGCAGTGCCCACCTGGCACTGCCCACCCACAGCACTGCTGCTCCCCTCAGCAGCTTCTGAGACTCCTTGAGGAATTTCCCATATCACAGGGCGAGGGGCAAATCCACTCCTGGGGAGCCCCAGGGCACTGGGGAGCCCAATCATCACTACACTCACCCTGCACTCCAGCTGGGTGCCTGGCTCCCTCCTGCTCCAGAATGTGCTGAGACCTCCTGTGTGCCCCCAACCCAAGCACCTATGCCTTCCCAGAGAAGAAAGCAGTGTGTCCTGGGGGTCTGCACAGGGCTATTTAGCAGGAGGCAATCTGCAACAGGAACATCCACAGCACAGCCACCAACCTCCCCAGCCCCTCTGAACAGTCCTTTCCCCAGGTTATGACACTCACAACAGATCACCTCTTGCTGCAGGTGGCCCTTCGCTTCAAACACATTCCCCAACTTAATGATTCAACTCAATTTAACACCTCCTGGGTGCTTTGGGTGCTCCCAACCCACAGTGATGTGGAACAGTGCCCATGAGTGGAACAAACAATACAAGATGGGCCGGGGGGTGACTTCAAACCCCTCACGTCCCATGACCAGAGCTACACTAAAGCAGTTGTGCTCCGACCGTGTTTCAGAAATTCTACGGAAATTCCATTTCGGTGGCAAGTGAGACTGTGAGATGTCCAAGCGGCCTGTGGGCCTGGGAGACTCGGAGCTGCCAGGGGGCTCCCAGCACACCGGCTCCTTACCAGTGACTCCCAGTACGTGTGACACAGGCGCAGCACCAACAGCCTGATCCAGGCACTGGTGTGATGGCACAAGTGGTCAAAGCTGTGGTGAACAGGCTGTATTGTCCTTCCCACACCTTGGCTCACCCTAAGGATACTGGTGGTACTGGGGACAGGCAATCATAGTCCTACTACTGGTTTTAGGGAAAGAAGGGAGAGGAAACAAAACAACAAAGAAAAAAAAAGAAAGATAAAGCATTACCTATGTAATCTACAGAGAGGACAAGTCTATATACACAGCCAGGAAATTCCACATGGGAACAGGAAGCAATGCTGGGAGAGGGCAGGAGGCAGGCAGGGCCCAGGCAGGGCAGGCACAGGCACAGGCCAGATGGAACAGGCTGTGCAGCCTCACAGCTTCTCTTAAATTAAAAGCACCACACACAGAGAGCATTTGTGTTACACCCCATGGGCTCCAACACCAGCCAGAACTCTCATCCCACACAACCTAAAAACCCCAAAACACACACCAAAACCCAACAGCAGGGCCCTGGCTGGGACTTGGGAGATAACAAAAAAGCAACACTGCAGCCCTGCTTCAGGAGAACCCCTCTTTCAGCCAGAAGAGGCCCTGCTCACCCCAAAAATCAGATCTTCAGGATTTGTTTTTGTTCTCAAACACATCCCAACTGCTTTTGGCCTCAGGGAGACTCCAGAGCAAGGCACCCGCCCGGTGGCACCAAAGGAAGCTCCACATGCACAGGTGGTTGGGTGGGTTTCTTTTTTTATAAAGTCCTTGCTTTTCCTCTCTGGTAACTCCCAGGATCAGCCCAGAACATGAAACAGCAACTGCAGAACCACCCGAATCTGCTCCGTTAGAGGTGAAGCTTTTTCAAGTCTCCTCCAAAGTCTAGAGCCCCAAAGCATATTTGTTCGGAGGCAGCTGTCAAGCATGCCAAAAAAATCAAGCTGTCTTATGGGAATGATCATGTCAAGTACTACAGTACCTGTCTGGGGGGGAAAAATAAAGAAAAAAAAGGAAAATAGGCAGTTCTCCAGTTTCTTCCTGGAATGGGGATGCCAGGCTGTGAACAAAGCCCTTAGATGCCCAGCCTGGAGCTGTGCCCCTCGCACCAGCTGTACCGCACCAGTCTGGCTGGCTCCTGCCTCCAGAGATGTCACTCGAGGACACAGAGCAGCACGTCAAACCCCTTCCCACAGCAGCAAGGACATGCTCCTCTCTCGCAGGAGGGACACCACGGCAGTGGGGATGGCCTCGGTCCATTCTCAATGGTCCATGTCACACGAGTCCTCCCCAGTACCATCCGGATGGCTGGAGGATGCTGGGTTAGCATTGCTCTTGTACCCGTTTCCCTTTATGAAGGATGAATCCAATAACCTTTGGCAGTTCCCTCCCCTCCCCACCCCATCCCAAATACTGCCCAGCCCTGTGGGTCACAAGCACATATTTAATGAGCTGGGTCCTTCTCCAGTCCCACGGCTCTCCCTCCCCTTGGCTGGGCTCTGGGGGTCCATGCACGCCGAGGGAGTGGTCTGATCCTGGAATGTCAGGCTGTAGGTTCCCGGGGCACAGGGAGGGGGTTTATCGTATCCTGGTGAAGAGGTTGAGCACAGATACAGACTCCTGACAAGGGAAGACAAAGCAGGGGGTAAACAGCTGTTACTTCACATGCTTCTGGGTTGGTTTGTTTTTAATCTGGTATCTCTAGCTCAGGGCATGATCCCAGCTCAAAGTCCAACACCATAAATATTCCCATGGGCTTCTTCCAAATGGTAACAAAGTGCGCAGCAGGCCAGAGTGCCATTCCCAGAGCTCGGCAGGCAGCTGTACCCCAGAGAAGGCAAGAACTGGGGGACCCCCAGGAGCCATGCCAGCTCCCCCCAGTCCCCTCCTCCAAATCCCTCTGCCAGGCACTCAGGAAAGCTCTCAGACCATCAGGCACAATCTGCTTTTGGTGATGGCAAGCTGTCACTGGCAGAATCCATGATCCTATTTTCATCCAAACCCCCATTTTAAGCAGTTTTGTAAAGAGGCAGGGGACAATCAGGGAATCACAGAATGGTTTGGGCTTCAAGGGACCTTAAAGCCCATCTCCTTCCACCCCCTGCCACGGGTTGCTCCAAGCCCTGTCCAGCCTGGCCTTGGACACTGCCAGGGATCCAGGGGCAGCCACAGCTGCTCTGGGCACCCTGTGCCAGGGCCTCCCCACCCTCACAGCCAACAATTCCTTCCCAATATCCCATCCAGCCCTGCCCTCTAACACTGGGAAGCCATTCCCTGTGTCCTGCCCCTCCATCCCTTGTCCCCAGTCCCTCTCCAGCTCTCCTGGAGCCCCTTTAGGCCCTGCAAGGGGCTCTGAGGTCTTCCTGGAGCCTTCTCTTCTCCAGGCTGGACACCCCCAGCTCTCCTAGCCTGCTGTCACCCGAGGGCTCAGCTCAGTGAGGCCCCTGAAACGCTGCTCTGCTCAGCAGCCCTGGACCAGCCTGGAGAGGGATGTTGTGTCACACCTGCCTTTGGCACACAGGGCGACCTTTTACTTAAATCTCAACAAAGCTGAACCCTTCACTGCCCCAGCCTTGATCTGCAGGAAGGGATCAGAGAGGAGGCAGCAGAGCAGAGCCAACGTGGCCTGAGTTCCCCCAGGCAGCTGCCCCCACGCCTGGCCTTACCTTCGTCGAACGAGTTTTACTGAAGACGTTCCAGAAGCGCAAGGTTTCGTCTCCAGCTCCTGTGACAATGGCCTCCCCATCAGGGGACATTGCCTAAGGACAAGACAACAACCTTTAGCACCTGTCACATTTTTGAGGCTGAAAACAAGTCTCTGTTGGAATGCAGGAGAGATTTAACTCTCCTTCCTGCTCGGTGGTGAGAAGCCAAATACCTCTACTTCCAGGTGCCTCATGCAGCCTCAGGTGCAATTTGGGCACTCGCACCTTATGGTGCAGCTATGGAACACATGGGGGGAGTGTTGTAGAAAGGATACTTGTTTTATGAAATCCAAGCCATGTGTAACTGAGGCTGTTCCTCCTGGGATTATCAACATGCCTGAAGGCAGGAAGATGATATGACTGGATTTTCTGGCTGTATTGGTTGCTTACGTTGGGATCTACCTCCCAAAACAGCATCAGCATTTGTCAGCTCTGTTGTGAACTGCTGACAGCCTCGTGTAACAGTAACGGCAGATATGAGATCAATCGGGATTACCCACAACAAATGTTTAATAACAAATCAGGAGGGCTGGAAGCAGCAAATTCTTCCCTGGGCAGGAGTCATCAGTGAAGAGGTGTGAAAGTCTTCTGGGAGCAAGGAGAGAAGCTTGTGTTTCGTAAAATCACAGAATCCCAGAATGTTTTGGGTTGGAAGGGACCTTAAAGCTCATCTCGTTCACTCCCTTCCACTGTCCCAGGGTGCTCCAAGCCCTGTCCAGCCTGGCCTTGGACACTTCCAGGAATCCAGGGGCAGCCACAGCTGCTCTGGGCACCCTGTGCCAGGGCCTCACTACCCTCACAGGAAGAATTTCCTTCCAATATCCCATCTAACCCTGCCCTGTGGGAGTCTGAAGCCATTCCCCCTTGTCCTGCTATTCCAGATCCTTATCCAAAGTCCCTCTCTGGCTCTCCTGGAACCTCTTTAGGCACTGGAAGGTTTCCCTGGAGCCTTCTCTTCTCCAGGCTCAGAAGAGTTTTCTTAGAAGAAAACTCAGATGTTTCCTCAGGAGAGTTTGGCAGGCTTTGCTATCATTAACAAAGCCTCACATTTCCAAAGCAGCAAATCAAAGTGTCCCTTGCAGGCACAGAAACCAGACAGAGTTTTCCAGTGCTCATAGGGGGTGTTCACATTCCCATCCAGGCAGCTTATGGTGCCACTGGCAATGCTGCTTTGGGTCCCCATCTGAGCACACCTGCAGCCAGGTGAGCAGCCATAGAGCCATGGCCATCACTCACCAGATACAGGACTCGATAGGAGTGCCCCGTGAGCTTTGCTACTTGAGTTAACGAGGGGTATTTCCAGACGAGGATCTGGTTCTGAGAGTATCCGTGGGTGCTCACCTGAAAAGGGAGGGGGAACACGCATCATAGAATCATGGAATTGTTAGGGCTGGAAAAGACCTCCAAGATCATCAAGTCCAACCATCAGCCCAGCACCACGGACATGTTCACCACTAACCCACATCCCCAAGTCCCACATCCACATGTTTTTTGAACACTTTCCAGGAATGGTGACTACACCACTGTCCTGGGCAGCCTGTTCCAGTGCCTGACCATCATGAAGAAATTTTCCCAATATCCAATCTAAACCTTCACTGGAGCAACTTGAGGCCGTTTCCTCTTGTCCTGTCACTTGTTACCTGGAAGAAGAATCTGAATCCCACCTGGCTCCACCCTCCTGTCAGGGAGTTGTGCAGAGCCACAAGGTCCCCCTGAGCCTCCTTTTCTCCAGGCTGAGTCACTCAGCTCCCTCAGCTGCTCCTGGTGCTCCAGCCCCTTCCCCATCTCCATTCCCTTCTCTGGACATGCTCCAGCCCCTCAATGTCTTTCTTGTTGTGAGGGGCTCAAAAACTGACTCCACCACTTGAGGTGCCTCAGCAGTACCCACCACAGGGGGACGGTCACTGCCCTGGTCCTGCTGGCAACACCCCTGCTGGTACAAGCCAGGATGCCCTCAAGCTCCTTGCCCACTTGGGCACACCTGGCTCATGCTCAGCCATGCCTCCTGACACAGGGCAGCTCGGCAGCAGCTGCACAGGGAAGGACTCACCAGCTCGTTGGCATGTTTGGACCAGGCCAGGTTGCACACCTGGGACCCGGTGTCGATGCACTGAAGGGGCTGCCCCGTGAGTGTGTTCCAGAAGCGGATGCAGCGGTCAGCTGTGCCCCCACCCGAGGCCAGGAGCCCGTGCTGGTGTGGGGACCAGGCAATGGCTTTGACTGCTGCCAGGTGCTCTGTGTATTGCTGGACAGGGCTCAGGCTGGAGTGATTCCAGACAAGGAGCTGGCAGAGAGGAGAGACATGATCAAACTTGTGCCTCAGTCATGTGTCCACCACACTCACAAGCCACAATGGGACCGATGAGGGCAGTTGGGCAACAAGCTGCTTTCCCACAGCTCTGCCCAGGCACGCACAGCTCCACTCTGCACGTCACAGAATCACGGAATGGTTTGGGTTGGTTAAAGCTCATTCAGTTCAAACCCCTGCCATGGGCAGGGACACCTTTTACTAGACCAGGTTGCTCTTAGCCCCATCTGACCTGGCCTTGAACACTTCCAGGGATGGGGCAGTCACAACCACTCTGGCACCACACTCTGCCGAGGAGCTGTCCTACCCCCAGGCCACAAGGCAGGAACAGCCCCTAAGGTAAGGCAATGAATCTAAAGAAACGGCGTCACTGAAGGGGACCTCAGACCCTCCTGTTGCCTTTCTGGCTGTATCATTCCAGAACACATCTAGAAATCTCCTCAGTTCATTAAGAGTTATTCTGAGCAGGAGGAACTCGGTCCAACCATGCTGTCACACAGACACTGGGCACATTCCCTACCTAGCAACCCACTCCAAAGGGCTTGGAAAACTGCTTTTTTTTGTGACAGATGCTTCTCCCATATGGTGCTCAGTGAGCTGCAAGCCTGAGTTACAGGTATGAGAACTCACAGAGCTCTACCTCAGGTTCCTGCTGCACACAAATATTACTGCAACAAACGTGACCATACACTACCCAAACAAAGCCAGGAAGGGCAGCTTAGCAGTGGTTTTGTTGAACTCAACCCCCTGAACCAAGCTAGAGATTTAATTAGCCAAATACAGAAGCAAAATTAAATTTGCCTTTTTCATTTTATTAGGAAGAGAAGACTGAGTAGCTTAGCATGATTTATATTTGGTCACAGTCCAACAACCAAAACAAAAGTCCTCTTCAGAGAGGCCAAACATTCCTTAAAGAATCACTGAACCATTAAGGCTGGAAAAGACCTTCAAGATCAACTCCAACCTTTGACCTAATCCCACTGTGCCCACTAAAGCACATTACAAAGTGCCCTATCCACTCGTTTTTTGAACACTTCCAGGAATGGCAACTCCCCCACTGCCCTGGGCAGCCTGTTCCAATGCTTAACCACTCTTTCAGCGAAGAAATTTTTCCCTAATCATAGAGTCATACAATGGTTTGGGTTGGAAGCGACCTCAAAGTCCATCTAGTTCCATCTCCTGTAACGGGCAGGGGCAGCTTCCACTAGACCAGGTTGCTGCACATCCTGTCCAGCCTGGCTTTGAACACCTCCAGCAATATAATAACATCCAACCTGAACCTGCCCTGGTGCAACTTGACACCATTCCCCCTTGTCCTAGAAAGAAAGGGGGTCTGACATTTCCCGTGACCCCTTGGAAGGAATGTACCTTATTATCGTTCCCTCCAGAGGCTAGGAGCTGGTGGTCTGTGGACCATTTGAGCCCACAGACCTCCTGCCTGTGTCCCTGGAGCCGCCGCTCAGACTGCAGGGGTGGGGTGCGGATGTCCCGCTGCAGGATCATCCTGTCCCGGCTCCCGGACGAGAGCTGGTCTGCGTTCCACGCCAAGGCACCTGCAACAGGAGCAGAGCTTCAGAGGGTGTTGTAGGAGTCATGCAACCACAGAATCACTGAGGCTGCAAAAGACCTCTAAGGTCACCAAATCCAACCATCAACTCAGCACCACAACCACATTCACCACCAAACCATGTCCTCAAGTGCCATATCCACATGCCTTTTAAACACTTTTCAGGAATAGTGACTCCACCACTGCCCTAGCAGCCCGTTCCAATGATTTATAACCCTTTCAGTGAAGAAATTTTCCCAATATCCAATCTAAACCTTCACTGGAGCAACTTGAGGCCGTTTCCTCTTGTCCTGTCACTTGTTACCTGGAAGAAGAATCTGAATCCCACCTGGCTCCACCCTCCTGTCAGGGAGTTGTGCAGAGCCACAAGGTCCCCCTGAGCCTCCTTTTCTCCAGGCTGAGTCACTCAGCTCCCTCAGCTGCTCCTGGTGCACCAGCCCCTTCCCCATCTCCATTCCCTTCTCTGGACATGCTCCAGCCCCTCAATGTCTTTCTTGTTGTGAGAGATCTAAAACTGACTCCAGTATTTGAGATGGAACCTCAGCAGTGCCCAGCACAGGGGGATGGTCACTGCCCTGGTCCTGCTGGCCACACTATCAAGTCAAACCCTTCCAGTCCTGCAGCAGCTGGTAAGCAAAATGCAGCCATCACAGCTGCCAGGGTTTAAAAAAACCCCTAACAAACCTCAAACCACTCCTTACAGACCTCCCTTATATCCACTCTCTGTACTCCTAGATCAGGGCACAAACAGAGGTTCCCCTGAACAGACTGACTGCAGGTATTACCAACCCTACTTCACAGTGCAGTAAAGCACAGGAATAGATCTTGGAAGGTGCATGGACTTCCCAAATCTCACCCCAGAGTTTAGATTCACAACATCTCTAAGCAGAAAAAAACAGCCCCCCAAAAAAGGGAACTGGAAATCTCAGTGTGAAGCTGCCAGCAGGGCTGAAATCGGAAGACAGCAGCAGTGAAGAGATGTTGTAACCAAACCCAAAAAGCCTCAAGCATGGAGGAAACAACTGCTGCAACATCCAACCACCATCACACCCAGATCAGAACACCACAGTTATGAGATGATAATATTTTGAACCTGCTCAAGACACAACAGGGAAAAAAAAATCAGTCCTGGTACTCTGAGTTCTCTATTTCCAGCAGATCCCTGGCTAGCAAAGTTCAATCAGGAAGGACAGACCCCTGAGAACTCTCTGCCCCTCCATTCCTTACCGACTCTAGCTGTGTGTCCCTCCAGCATGGAGAGCTTCTTTCCTGCAGCTGCATCCCAGATCTGTACAAAGCCCTTGTGAGTACCAACGGCCACCAAGTTCCCCTGGACAAACAGAGAGCCAGGATCAGTACAGCCAGGAAGTACAGCCAGAAAACTGAAAGCTGAGGAAAAGACTTGACATAAATCCCACGAGATGGAAAGCATCCAGAGTTCTTCCATCTTACACGTTTTTCCCTATTGAGACGCCTAAGCAGCCTGTCTGGAATATATTTATTGTAATATTTTATTGTCAAGAACTGAAGAAGCAAACTGTCTCCTTCTCCCTCCCACTCCTCTTAGCAATGCCTCAAGAACCTCAAGATACAAGAGGCTGTTCTCTATCCCCTCTCTTTTAGCAGAGAAAAACCAACCCAAGGAGTTAACTACAGCTATGATGACAGTGAGTAAGTGACACGTGTCTCAGCTGTCCTTGCCGACAGTGTCATACTGACCCGCTCTGACCAGCCCACGGATGTCACGGAATCGCCTTCCACAGAGAGGTCACACAGCCGGGTCACCTTCAGAGAGACGAATGGGGTAAGAAACGTGTTTTTGTCACACAGCACTACTGGTTGTCTCACAGCCCAGTGTTGTGTTTGGGATAGAGCATGACAAGTGCCGAAGCCCTCACACAGCACAGTCCATAGCTCTGGAAGGTTGGAAAAACCCTCCGTTAACAGGCAATTCCATCTTCAGACACTCATGACCATTTACCTGACTTGTACAAGCACTCCACAAGTAAACACAAGTCCCAAGGCCAACGCTGAGGACGTTAAGAGAGGACCAGTCCACCAGGTTCAGGTAAAAGTCGTCCTGCAGCTCTGGGGCATCCAGCACTTTGAAAGGAATCTTGGAGATTTTCCGAGTTGGTTTTCGAGGTGATCTTAGCAGCTTCTGACTGTTTACAAAAACAGATGAAAAAACAACTACAGGAATCTGCACATCACAGCAGATGGGAAGCACAGGTGTAGCTACTCTTTACAGAGCACTCAGAAGTTTCTATAGAAATGCAGAGACAAAAAGGCTGCACAATGCTTTTTCAGCAGCAAGACTGGAAGGAATTAGGTTCTGCTTCTACAAAGGAGCTATGAAGCAGAAAGGCAAACTGATTACTGAAAGCTGACCAAGACGTGGTCAAGCACCTAAGCAGGTCAAGTACCTAAGCACCTGAAGAAATTCTTAGAACTTGACTTAAATTTAAAACAAATTTAAAATTTATTATCCTCCAGATTTCCAAACCCAATTCACATTGAAATTTTAGAGCTTTAGACAGAAGCCCTAGAGAACCTCACCAAACTCTCTGTCCCAGCCCTTCCCTTCTTACAGTTTGCAGAGGATCAGTGTTACCTTTTGTTGCTGACAGGAGACAGGGAATAGGGTGAGACCTCGTTGCCATCATCCGGGCTGGAGCGTTTTATGCTGAGCGAGTACTGCATACAGAAACACACCTCGTGAGGAACCTGGCATGCCTGAGGCCTGGGGCATCACTCCCAATGTGCACTGGTGCCAAGCTAATTCCAACACCTGGTTTTTCCTTTCCCAGGTGCTCCAAAATGCCTCATCAACACCCAAGTCCAAAAGCCTGATTTGGCCACCCACCACACTGTCCAAAATGCCTGGCTCCACCCAGCTTTCCTGCCAGCACAGACATACTGTTGCTTGCTGCACACTCAGGCTCCCTTTGTAGGCCACCACATTTGTTACCAACAGCTTATCTCAGCCAAGCATAACACCAACTCACTGCACGAGCAGCCTGGCAGAGCCCTGTGCTCTGTTCCTGTGACACACACGCAACCTCCACTGGTGTTAATGCAAGTAACCAACTTACAGTGAAGAGAGATTTCTTCTCTGGGGTGGATGGCTGCAGCCTCCTGTCCTCTGTCTGGGGGTCCTGCACCTTCTCAATCCCTGCTCCCAAGAGTTCATTCTTCAGCAAGGCAGAGTAGGCAAGGCCATCTGTAAACCCAAACAGGCGCTGAGCAGAGAGCTCAGAGCAGCAACAGAGCAGGGAGTGTCAGGATCATGTGTGCCTGACCTGGAGAAGAGAAGGCTCCAGGGAGAGCTCAGAGTCCCCTTCCAGTGCCTAAAGAGGCTCCAGGAGAGCTGGAGAGGAACTTTGGACAAGAGCCTGGAGGGACAGGACACAGGGAATGGCTTCCCACTGCCAGAGGGCAGGGCTAGATGGGATATTGGAAAGGAATTGGTCCCTGTGAGGCTGGGGAGGCCCTGGCACAGGGTGCCCAGAGCAGCTGTGGCTGCCCCTGGATCCCTGGAAGTGTCCAAGGCCAGGCTGGACAGGGCTTGGAGCAACCTGGTGTAGTGGAAGGTGTCCCTGCCCATGGCAGGGGGTGGAAGGAGATGGGCTTTAAGGTCCCTTCCAACCCAAACCAACTTGTGCAGAGTTTCTTAATAAGCGTGGGGCCCTCATTCAGAATGAAGATTAGTAACAAGCTTCCCCTTCTTCCACTCCATCAGGAAAGTGCTTCCATGACACAATAAATCAAGGGATAGAGACAGCCTCTTGCATCCAGACGCTCATCAGAAGCAGTGACCTGGTATTCGCTCATGATGTGGGCATTTCCCAAAACACCACCAAGAGTTTCGGCAGAAGCATGAAAATGCCAGCGTGGCCTTAATTTCCCCAACAGTTTGCAATAAGAGCTCTGGGCACTGCCAAGCAGGAGAAGGGTGCTCTCACCTTTGCCACTGTCTGATGTAGCATCCTTTGCTTTTCTGTTTTGGCTTGGTGATTTTTCATTTTCCTGAAATGCAGAAACATGCCATCACCATACAGAAACCTCAGGGTATATGGTGAAATAGCAAACACAGGGAGCATAGGGTTTGAGGACATGCACTCAAAGGAACTCTTGTGGGGCAGCAGAAGCCCATGATGCAGAAGACAAGCAGAGCAATCATGCCAACCAAAACACAAGGTACTGTTTCCTCAGTTCCAAGGCTGAGCTGTAAGAGAAGGGAGCAAAACTTACATTTATTCTGTGAAAGTTGATGCTCCAGTTGGCCCCAGCTCTTGAGGGAATGAATCTGTCACCATGCTTACTAGGAGAAGACATTGGAGAATTGGAAGGCGTCAAGGTTCTTCTCATCTCTGCTACCTGAATTAAAGAATAAAAGACACTGAACTTACTCTTACTCTTGTCAAGCCCTGGAGTTGGTTGGTTTGTTAGCCCTCAATTTTATATGCTACACGTGTAGTTGCTGAGATTATGTATTAAAAAGGCATTACTGAACTCCATAAAAATATCTTCACTCCTTTTTGCAACCCGACCTGAGGTCATATATTCAAAAGCTCTCTTAAAGTCAAGCTATTTGGGTATTCATAGGAGAGCTCAGGAACTCACACCTGCTCACAACCCAACAAAAGACTGGTTTGCTTTGAAGAGGTCCCAGGTCCTTCAAAAGCTCGAGGAAAAGAGTCACAAGTGAGACAGACAACAACGTAACAGTGAGCCTGAGCCCATCTGTACTCACACAAGGCATTGTGTTCTCATTCTGTATGTTGATTTGGCGTAGGAGACGTCTCTCGTAGTCCTGATCCATGGTGGGAAGCTGGCTGGAGAGATCAGCAGGCTCAGGAATTTATGTTTGCAAAGTCCAAGCAGTAACTAGTGTGCTGCAACAGAGAGGAGGAGAAAAATAACAAAATGTTATTAAACATTAAAACCCCTCCATGCTGAAACAGCCTCTTCAGAGTCTCCTAAGCCTGTTCTTTGAATTTGAGACCACTTTTCCTATCCAGAGCATTGGTAACAAACTTGTGTGACACTGAAGAATGCAGGCAGGCAGTATTTTGTGTCTGACAGGACCTCAGCGGGTCCCCACCACACCTGGAGCAGGGACTGCCCCCGGGCCCTGCAGCAGCAGAGTTTGGCAATCCTTCAGAACAGAGGCATGAACAATTCAGGCACCTGCAGCTTGTCCTGTCCAGGCACCGGCACCAGTTGCACAGAGAGGTGTGGCTGCCCATCCATTAAAATGTTCAAGGCCAGGTTGGACCGGGCTCGGAGCAACCTGGTGTAGTGAACCCCATGGCAGGGGGTGAAGGTCATTTCCAACCCAAACCATTGTGGGATTCTGTGATCCCACCACAGCCTGTCCCAGTGCTCGGGTCAGGAGCACAGGAGCAGTGCTGAAGGTGGGGTGCTTTTAGCCATGTCAGAAGTACTGTGGACTTTTAACACCACCCACTGCAGGAACACACTAGGGATCTAATAGTCCCAGTGAACATTCCATGTCTGATGCCTGCACTATCCCAAATACTCCTCCTGGCTGGCACAAAGCTTGCTCACTCATACAGCTATACAGTCTATAAGCAACGTTAACATCATTTCAGCACATATTTTAAGCGTATATTTTAGGACAGGGCTGCTTCATAGCTGAGATTTGCCTGGTAAATTAACATGTGCATAAAAAACAAAAATAAATGAGCTGACACTTGTGTGAGGATACACAGTCGCAGCCCTTGCCAAGTCCCAAGGGCAGAGAGCAGCACCCTCAGGGTCCAACCTCCCTCCTCATGTACCTCGCGTGCCTCGTCCACAGCTGACACGGGCACAAAAACGCCAACGCCAGAGGAGACATCAAGTTGGTCTTTCAACCCAAGATAAACATGTCCAAAGGCAAAGGTGGAATTAACACATAAGCAAATCCCCACAACACACAGGCATCTGGAGGCTGTGCAGAACGTAAAGGGATCTTCATTCCTGTTATTGCATAAACATTTATGGCACCTGGCTGGAGTCCCAGCTGCACAAATGGAGTCACCTCGAGATACAAACTTGTGGTAAAATCCGGGAGGTAACTGCATACCAAGGCTGTGCTGGGAGGAGGCTGCCCAGGGAGCAGCTGCACAGTGCCCTGCTCAGGGACAGCCCTGCACTGCCTCCTGCTCCCTCCTGGGAAGAGGCTGCATCCAGAAACCACAGACCTGCCCAGGGTTTTATGGTTAAAAACTGGGGGCAAGTTACCAAGCTATGAGGGGTCCAGCAGCACACGCTGCAATTCAGTAAGATGTGATGAAGTTTTACAATATTCTGTGAAATACGCTTGAAAACAAGGCAAAGCACACACACTCTGCACTGCAGAGCTGATGGCCTTTCACCTCAAACAGTTACAGGAAATGTGATGCCATCAAAGTGGTGACCCAGTCACCAGCGGGGTTCCACAGGGCTCCATCTTAGGGACAGTTCTCTCAAATGTCTGCGTAAGTGACTTGGGGGCAGGACTGGAAGGTCCTGAGTGGGTTTGCTGAGGTTACTCACTTGAGAGGAACTGCTGATACCCTCAGGGACAGAGAGGCCCCACAGAGAGACCCCAACAAATGTGAGGATTGGGAAATCCCCCACCATGTGATGTTTAACAAGGCAAGTGCTGGATCCTGCCCTGGGATGGGGCAGCCCTGGATGCAGGGACAGACTGGGAATGAGAGGCTGGAGAGCAGCGCCGTGGGCAGGGACCTGGGGGTCCTGGTCGGTGGCAAGTAGGATCTGAGTCTCCAGTGTGTCCTGGCAGCCCAAAGGGCCACCGTGTCCTGGGGGGCACCAGGCCAGGGAGGGATTGTCCCGCTCTGCTCTGCACTGGGGCAGCCTCACCTCCAGTGCTGGGGGCACTTTGGGCACCACGAGATCAGAAGGATCCAAAGCTGTTGGAGAGTGTCCAAAGGAGGGACACGGAGCTGGGGAAGGGGCTGAGGAGCGGCTGAGGGCACTTGGCTCGTTCAGCTGGAGCAGAGGAGACTGAGGGGAGGCTCCTCGGGGGCTGCAGCTCCTCCCGAGGGGAGGCGGAGGGGCAGGGGCTGAGCTCTGCTCTGGGACAGGGACAGGAGCCCAGGGAAGGGCTGGAGCTGTGTCAGGGGGGTTGGGATGGAGCTGAGGGAAAGGTTCTTCCCCCCGAGGGTGCTGGGCACTGCCCAGGCTCCCCAGGGAATGGTCCCGGCCCCGAGGCTGCCAGAGCTCCAGGAGCGTTTGGACAGCGCTGCCAGGGATGCCCAGGGTGGGGTTGTTGGGGTGTCTGTGCAGGGCCAGGGGTTAGATTGATGATCCCTTGTCCCCTCCAGCTCAGGAGATCCTGTGGTTCTTTGAGCTACACCATTTTTCAGTGCTGAAACTTGGACTTCTTACAAACGCTGAAATGCTTTTCTTCCTTGCCATTAAGCATGCCAACACTTTTACAGGAGCATCCCTGAAATAGATAGCGCCAAGCTGGTTCTGATTACACCTGCTTACCTCTACCACCTCCTCCCGCAAGCTTTTTTCTTTCATAATTTAACACATTTCTCCCATATGTTCTTTCAGTGGCAAAACTGGAGAAAGCTCCCAAATTTAACAGAGATCAGCTTCCACCAAATGAAGCAGAGTCAGAGACTACATCATTGGAGTGAAAAGTTAGAAAAGTCTGTGATGCTATTAATAAAGGAGGTTTAAAAAATAAAAATTAGTGCATGCCATATCAAACACTCTCCCTCGTTTTGAAGTTTACTTACCACCACCCTTACCGACCCACAAGCTACCAAATGTGTGTCTCAAACCAAACAGTTCAACAAAATGCCCCCTCCTCACTTTTCTTTTTTTGGGTTGTTGTTGTTTCAACACCATGAGTAAGAGAGCTCAGCCTGCAGAACCCACACAAGGAGCGTGATCAGCCAGGGAACACCACACATTTGAAGTGTCCTCCCAAAACGGCTCAGCACAGTATTCGTGAGAGATCCAGACCCAGTTACACAGCAAAGAGACATTTTAAATTCTACATCTGAAACACATTTGACTATTGAGCTTTTGAGTTCTCGTCTGCCCAAATTTCACCTACAACTTCCACTCAGAAACATAGCACAGATTGTCCAACAGAGAGACTGCAGAGGCAGAACACAGCAGTGAATGTTCAGCACCTGAATAGTGACATGTTTTTACCCTAAAACCTGTGCCACTGACACAGGCCCAGGGAGCAAGCAGCACCTCTTTTCTGGTAAGCCCTTGCTGTCTCTAAATTTCTCTGTGGGAAGTGAGTGGATTTTCCACTTCCCCCAAAGCAATTAAAAAAAGGCTTTGCCAGAAGGACCTGGAGGTGCTGGTGACAGCTGCTGAATATGAACTGGTGTGTGCCCAGGTATGCAAGAAGGCCAGTGGTAGGTGGCTTGTATCAGCCACAGTATGGCCAGCAGGACCAGGGCAGTGATTGTCCTCCTGTGCTGGGCACTGCTGAGGCCCCATCTCTGGGGACAGTTCTGAGCCTCTCACAACAGGGCTGGAGCATGTCTGGAGAAGGGAATGGAGCTGGGGAAGGGGCTGAAACACCAGGAGCAGCTGAGGGGAAGCTCAGACTGGAGAAAAAGAGGTTCAGGGGAGACCTTCTCAGTCTCCAGGACTCCCTGACAGGAGGGTGCAGCCAGGTGGGGGTCGGGCTCTGCTCCTAGGGAACAAGGGACAGGACAAGAGGAAACAGCCTCAAGCTATGCTAGGTGTGGTTTAGGTGGGACATCAGGAGGAATTTCTTCATGGAAAGCATGATCCAATACTGGCACAGGCTGCCCAGGGCAGTGGTGGAATCCCCATCCCTGCAGGGATTTAACAGCGGTGTGGATGTGGCACTTGGGGACATGGGTTGGTGGTGACCTCGGCAGTGCTGGTGGAATGGTTTGACTTGATGTTAGAGGGCTTTTCCAAACTGAACGATTCTGTGATTCTATGATACATGGGCTTCAAGTTCCCTTTAAGTTGAAGAAATAAAAGATATTGAGAAGCTACATGTGTTATGTATTCTTCAGACACTATTTTGTCACTAATTATGCAGTTTATGCTCGGAGAAGAAAGGTGGGATTTGGTGGAAGGGTTTGGATTCCTTGAGAAGAATTTGTATTCTGACTTTGTTCTTCATGCACCTTCTGTCCTCTCTCTGAATTGGCTGGATTGTCTCATAGCTTATTACCTTCAAACAATACTTACAGGCAGACTTATGGTGCTGAACAAGTGCCTTTTGTTCTTTTTATTGACCCAACCTTCATGTATTCAAATACAAAAGTGTTTTTTCTCGGTATGGATGTGTTTTTAATAAGCCAACATGCAGAATGCCAGGCCTGGCAGGGAAACAAGGGCAGTAATTTTGCAAAATGATTTCTGTGGTTTGAGGCAGGCTGTACCTGTTTGGATTCCCCAGCACATATTGAAAGGGGGATAAGAGATGTAGGTTGGTTCTCTCAATTCAGACATGCTCTGCTCAAGCAGTTCAAGAGCTGGATGATTCCTGACCCTCTTTTATTCCAGAAACTGTTCATGTACCTTCTCTTCTAGAAGGTACTTGGGTGGGTAAGTGTTAAACACAAGAGGTGCTGACGAAAGTGAGAGACTCAGAATACCAAAGGCAGGATGTAAATGTAAATGTAAAGTTGAATATATTTCCTAATTTATACAGGGCCAAAGGGGGGTAAAGGATGCCTTGGTAATTTAAATACTATTAATGTTATGTTGGTGCTGTATTTTGAAGCATCTCAAGTCTGAAAAAGGCTGCCCGGAGCTTTTCTTACTAATAAGCTCTAAACAGACCCCAAATTTATAGGCAGCAAGAGCCTACCCAAACCCGGAGATGCCGCCTGCTCTTTGGGCCTATATTTAATGGCACAAGCTTTAAGGTAAAAACATGTCACTACTCAGGTGTTGAGTATTTCCAAGCTCTCTGGAATAGCCCCATCATTTGCCAAAGGGAAAAGTACACAAGTACTTAGTCCTCCAAGCCATGACCAGCAGGGTTTGAAATCAAACCTAGATGTTCTGCTTCCCCAAATCCAAAGTTTTCATCTTCTTTTGATTTGACTAAACCCAATCACAACATTTGCAAATCAATAAGGCAAAGCCCTCAGCTGGCAGCAGAAGTGGCAGCTCCTCTATCCCTGGCAGCTGCAGTGCCCTGCCCCTCCTCGTGCCAGCTCCAGGTACTGACCACATCACACAAAAACCTAACTCAGCCCCAAAGGGCTGATGGTTTTGGCTGGTTTAATAAGCATCACCTCCTCCTCAACCTGGAGTACTGCAAGAGTATTACCAGTTATAGATTCTTTTACAGGCTCTTGAACAAGCTGTAAGGGGAAAGAGGAAAACAAAACCAACAAAAAAAGCTAAGCCATAGCTTTTGGCTGTGTAATAGTCAAGACTATTAGGAATGCATTCAGAATGCCAAGGCTTCACAGGGCAGCCATTGGGAATGAGCAAGATACTCTGTGCTTGGCCAAGCTCAAGCAGAACTTCCCCATGTTTAACCCAGAGGAACATTACACCAACTAGGCAAACCTTTTCAGGAACTGGCCTGCTTTCAAACCAGCAATAGCACAAAAAGTTAGAGAGCTGTGTGTTTTACCAATATTTACCTTTTTAAAGCTACAAGGATATAATTTGTTACCCAGCAATTTACTAGGGTATAGTGTGAGAAGTGTTTATAAAATCAGCCATTTATCCCTATGCAACGGGAGCAGTTAAAGCTTTATTTCAAAACAAATTATAATCTTTGCTGCCTTGCCCTCATCAGAGAAGCATGCTCACAGCTTTGTACAATAGAGATCACACTAATGACAGAAAAACAATTACTTCAGTGTTACTGTGTCAGATGGGATCTTTACCATTAGTCCTCACACTCCTGAAGATTCAATACTCCACCAAAATCCAAGATGCTGGATTATGGCAAGAGCCATCACACCACAGCAGTGTACTTCAGAGGGAAAGATGCAGGCGACTGCTCTTAACTGAAGTTCTTGCACAATTCCATGTTTTACTGCCTTTCCAAAGCATCTTGCCAAGCACCTCCTGCCCAGGGCACTCAGAGACACCTTTATGCACTCACTGCCATCAGCCTTACAATGCCCCTGTTCCAAAAGCGCCAACTGTTAGTGGCCAGCAATATACACAAACTGAACTCCAGTTTCATTTGAAGGCAGAGTGGCTCAAGGGCAGAGCCAAAACACTGATTGCATCTCCTGCCTGCACTCAGCCACCCAGTCTGGAACAGGAGTACAGAAGCTGGAGATACAAGCAAAATGCACAGTGATCCGTGCCTCCTCTCACCTCCTATGGCAGGAAACATCTCTCCTTCCTCACAGGCAGAAAATATCCCCCTTTTCTCACAGGCATGGGCCCTACCTGCAATCCAGACTGAAGCTGATGAACGTTTGACCTTCTGTACCCCCACTTGCACTCACAGACAAGCTCCAAGATTTCCCACAGCCCTCCATGACAGCTTCGGAAGCTTAGGTAAAGCTTCACATCCACCATCCCAAAGTGATGCACAATCCTACCACGATGACAGAGGAACTCTGACCAGCAAACCACAAAAATTTAGGGCACTCTGATGACCAAGGCTGCAGGAAGCCTGCGGGAGCCAAGAACATAATGCTCATGACACAGAGTTCTGTTTGTGGCCTGGACTATCACAAGCCCGTGGAAACTCAGGGTTGTAAGACCTTCAGGAAACAGCAAAATCTCTGCCTTTGGGAGGGCCTTTACCAAAGATAAACACTTCCACCACTAATCACAGAATCCCACAATGGTTTGGGCTTGAAGGCACCTTAAAGCTCATCCCATTCCACCCCCTGCCATGGGCAGGGACACCTCCCACTACACCAGGTTGCTCCAAGTCCCATCTGAGCTGTCCTGGAACCCTTCCAGGGATCCAGGGGCAGCCACAGCTGCTCTGGGCACCCTGTGCCAAGGCCTCCCCACCCTCACAGGAAACAATTCCTTCCTAATGTCTAATAAATCTTCTCAGTACACCATTAAAGGCCCAAAAATCCAGGTTTTCACCAGGATTTTTGTATACAAAACAGTTGCTCTTAAATGCAAGTGCTCCTCAAAGAGGACACTCCAGAAAGCCCACTAGGAACATCACTCTTGCTGCCTCTCACACAGATGATGCTCAGGTATCACCATTGCTTTTAGCATAGATGTTTTTCCTAAATCCCTTTTTTCTCCACAACTAAAGGAAAAAAAGTGGAGATGAGAGTCCAGCCTGTACTCCAAAGACCAGGCTATTTTCAACTGAAACTCAAATACAAGTGATGGGCAACTACAGAGATAGAGCCAGCAGCCACTCCACTGATGTACCCACACATCAGCCAGGCCCCTTGCTGAGGGGTTCCAAATTTGCCTCAGCCAGTTTTTAAGAAGTCAGGAGAATTGTAGGGTTGTTATTTTACCTTCATAGATGACGTTTTCATTCAATACACATCCCACTGCAGCGTACCATTGTCTCCTGGCAGTGCAGAGCTTATCCAAGCAGACATGACAATCACACACTCAGCAGGGGATTTCTCAGAAAATCACCACTATTAAACCCCTTTTTTATTGCTTGCAGGTGGTGATTATTTCACCTTTTCACCATGATGCTCCATAAATAAGAGGGACACACTTGTTCCCAGGGAATACAAAATACAGCATGAAGTCCTCAGCAGTGCAGGAAGCCTTGCACTGGGAAACAAAGCCCAACGCATGGGGCCACTTTGGTGGTACCTCTTGCCCATGGGCCAAAAGGCTCCCAATTAACATGAAGTCTCCTTAAAGAGGTTTATCTGTTACAAAAGCAAAACAAACAAGAGGCAGCAGCAGGAACACTCCAGTTTCAGAGATGCAGTAATTGGCCAGGCACCTGGTGAAGCAGCACCTGCACCCCTGGGCTGTGCTGGCTGTCACCCGGCTTGGGGATGCTCCAAGGCCTGGAGTGAAGAGCAGGTTCAGTTCCAGCAGGTCTTGCTTGAGAAACACCAAGTGCTGAGCAAGATCTGCTGCTCCCATTTCCCAGTGGAAGAGGTTCCTGCTGGTCCCTGTCTGCTCAGGCTGAACCGCACAGAACCCCATCCCTTCTGCAGGTGCTGGAGGCTAATTCCTGCACTGGGGAAGGGGCTGGGTATGACTTCCCCAAGGTACTTATTGGCAAGGAGGGGACATGCACTAACCTTAGAGTGTTCTGCTTTGAGATTTCACCTCAGTCCAGGACATAACCAGTGCCAAATAGATGTGCCTCTCACGAGGCAGGGCCCGATCAAACCCCACAGTTCTCTCCACACTGCCCAGCCCCCGGAACTCCCCTCGGATACAGGAGCTGAGTTCTGGGCAGTCGCTGGCCTCCACAGAGGGCCAGTTACAGCCACAGCACTTCTGTTCCCACTGTCACCCGGTGGCAGTTTTCCCCACACAAACACGTTTTGGACAAGTCATTGGACAGACAGGAGAAACAAATGTTCTGCTTTCAACCAGCATATGATGGCACCTATTTTGGTAATCACCTAGAAGACACTTACTCAATTATTCTGTGTAGAATCACACAATCATTTAGGTTGGAAAAGCCCTCTAAGATCAGAGTTCAACTGTTCCCCCAGCACTGTCAAGGCCACCACTAACCATGCCCCAGGTGCCAGATCCATATGTCTGTTAAACCCCTGCAGGGACAGGGACTCCACCACTGCCCTGCGTATCCCAGTGTTACACAGATTCGCAGGCTGGGTCAGGTTGGAAGGACCATAGTGGGTCATCTGGTCCCACCTCCCTGCTCAAGCAGGGTCATCCCAGAACACAGGGCACAGGATTGTGTGCAGACACTTCTGGAATATCCCCAGTGAGGGAGACTGCACACCTTCCCTGGGCAGCCTGTCCTGTGCTCAGTCACTGCACAGGGAAGTTCTTCCTCATGTTCAGGTGGAACTTCCTGGGTATCAGTTCCTGTCCCTTCTTCTTGTCCCATTGCTGGGCCCCATGGAGCAGAGCCTGGTCCCTGCTCTGAGCCCTCCCTGCAGACACTGTGACAGGGATGAAGTCCCCTCTCAGCTGTTTCTCCTCTCAAGGCTGAACAGACCCAGCTTGCTGAGCCTTTCCTGAAGAGAGAGATGTTCTAGTCCCTTCAGCATCTCCACAGCCTCCACTGGACCCACTCCAGGAGGTCCATGTCCCTCCTGTCCAGAACTAGATGCAGCACTCCAGATTTGCCTCACCAGGGCCGAGCAGAGGGACAGGATCACCCCCCTCAACCTGCTGGCAATGCTCTTCCTAATGCACACCAGGATGTCATTTGGCCCCTTGGCCCCCAGGACACACGGCTGGTCAGGAACAGTCTGTTGTTCACCAGGACACTCAAGAGCCCTCTGCAGCTGCTCTCCGGCAGGTCAGCCCCCAGCTTGGACTGAGGTTATCCTTCCCCAGGTGGAGGATCCTACACTTGCCCTTGCTGAAGTTCTGACAGTTCTTTCCTGCCCACCTCTCCAGCCTGTCAAGGCCCTTCTGCAGGGCTGCACAGCCCTCGGCAGGATTGGCCACTGCTCCTGCTCTGTGTCAGCAGTTGAGGAGGCACCAACCCCTTCATCCAACCACTGATGGATGAGTTAAACAATACTGGGCACAGGATTGAACCCTGGGGGGGCTAATAAAAAGGAAGTGGGATGGACAGAGTGAAGTACTTGGATCTTAGGGACACAGGGTCCTTAGAAGGCTTTTTAATAAGTTTTCATGTCAGACACTCCAGATTCAAAGAGGACTGACTTAGGAGCAGAAAAAATGACAAGAAAAGGCTACAGTCTGCATTTCATAACAACTTACAGAACCTTCAAGGCTTGTTGTTTGTTTCTGTTTAGTAGTTTTTATGCTCTGAGCACATTTTTTATATGGCTACTGACTTTTTGAAGGGAAACTGGATGTTATTAAAATCCACAGAAGAGGGTTGTGCAAATATCTTGTACTTCCAAGTGGGTACAGACAGCTAAAAGCAGCAGCTCTAGAGATATACACTCTGGTAAGGCTTCCAGTAAAAGAGAAGTCAGTGTACTATAAGCAAAGATTAAAAATTCACCAGCAGCCGTGTCCTCAGAGCTTTACTGAAAGGTCAGGCACCCAAAACTCTGCTTCATGATAACACTTAAGGTACTGAAGATGCAACAGTGCCCCTGGACAAACTACAAAAGAAAACCATAGAACTTAGGAAACACGACAGCCTCAGACAACAACCCCAGAAAACCGTGCTTCTGTAAAAATTATAATAATCAAAAAAACAAAATCAGACTAATACAAGATCATAGAATCCCAGAATGGTTTGGGCTTGAAGGCACCTTAAAGCTCATCCCATTCCACTCCCTGCCATAGGCAGAGACACCTTCCACTACACCAGGTTGCTCCAAGCCCTGTCCAGCCTGGCCTTGGACACTGCCAGGGATCCAGGGGCAGCCACAGCTGCTCTGGGCACCCTGTGCCAGGGCCTCCCCACCCTCCCAGCCAACAATTCCTTCCCAATAGCCCATCCATCCCTGCCCTCTGGCACTGGGAAGCCATTCCCTGTGTCCTGTCCCTCCAGGCTCTTGTATATAGTCTCTCCATCTTTTTTGTCAGCTTCTCCAGGTTCTAGAATGCTGCAATGAGGTTTGTTGTTCACAGCAGAACTGCTCTCTGAAGGACCTTCAGCACAAAATACTGGGATGGTATCATTAAACACACTCAGGAAGAATCAGCACCTCACAAGAAAACCGGCAAAAAGCCTTCAAGAGAGTTACAAACCAAGAGAAAACAATCCTCCATGTCAAGAATCCAATAACACCTTCCCGATGTGACTCCAATGTGACCTGACAGCCCTCCCTGTCCCAGCAGAACCTTCTCAGCACCTGGAGGACCTTCAGCTCAGGCTGATCCTGCGTACAAATCCCACATGCAAAATGTCAACAACAGGTTAAAAACACCCTGATGAAACACACCGCGATGACGAGCTCACTCAGACCCCAGAGCCATCGGGTGGGTGGGGGCACATCCACCGCTGCTGCACGTAAACAACAGACTGCTGGCCAAAGTTGCTGCTCCTGCTTGGCAGATCTCTTTAGGAATAAGATCCACACCACTAAAATCTCTGTTACCGTTTGTGTTATCAACGTGATCAAGAACCAAGAGCTGATCCAGGCTCCGGCTCTTTGCGGCTTTCCCCAGCAGGCCAGCGCACACGGACCGAGCGAAGGGTTACACCGCAAGCTTACAGCCGCTTTGCACAGCCCCGGCCCCGGGTGCAGGTGCGGGATGCCCGTTACCAAACACACCGGAGCGTTGGGGCTCACCGGCCCCGCCGTGACGGGGCACAGCCCGCCCGGGCCCGCGGGAACCGGCACAGACTGGGCCCATCCTGCCAGGGCTGACAAGGCACCGTAACGGGCGGGGAGGGAGAGGCGGGGCTGCTCGGTGACCGGCTGCGGAGAAAGAGAGGGAGGGAGAAAGGAGGCAAGGCACCCCCAGCC